>SJYF01000259.1:4608411-4618795 GCA_006410515.1 Procapra przewalskii
AAGTGCTGCACTCAATATGCCAGCACATTTGGAAAACTCAGCAGTGGCCACAGGACTGGAAAAGATCAGTTTTCATTCCAATCCCAAAGAAAGGCAATGCCAAAGAATGCTCAACCTACTGCACAATTGCACTCATCTCACATGCTAGTAAAGTAATGCTCAAAATTCTCCAAAGCCAGGCTTCAATAATACGTGAACTGTGAACTCCCTGATGCTCAAGCTGGTTTTAGAAAAGGCAGAGGAACCAGAGATCAAATTGCCAACATCTGCTGGATTATGGAAAAAGCATAGAGTTCCAGTAAAACATCTATTTCTGCTTTATTGACTATGCCAAAGCCTTTGACTGTGTGGATCACCATAAACTGTGGAAAATTCTGAAAGAGATGGGAATACCAGACCACCTAACCTGCCTCCTGAGAAATCTGTATGCAGGCCAGGAAGCAACCGTTAGAACTGGACATGGAACAGACTGGTTCCAAATAGGAAAAGGAGTACGTCAAGACTGTATATTGTCACCCTGCTTATTTAACTTCTATGCAGAGTACATCATGAGAAACGCTGGGCTGGAAGAAACACAAGCTGGAATCAAGATTGCGGGAGAAATATCAATAACCTCATATATACAGATGACACCACCCTTATGGCAGAAAGTGAAGAGGAACTAAAAAGCCTCTTGATGAAAGAGAAAGAGGAGAGTGAAAAAGTTGCCTTAAAGCTCAACATTCAGAAAACGAAGATTATGGCATCCGATCCCATCATTTCATGGGAAATAGATGGAGAAACAGTGGAAACAGTGTCAGACTTTATTGTGGGGGGCTCCAAAATCACTGCAGATGGTGACTGCAGCCATGAAATTAAAAGATGCTTACTCCTTGGAAGAAAAGTTATGACCAACCTAGATAGTATATTCAAAAGCAGAGATACTTTGCCGACTAAGGTCCGTCTAGTCAAGGCTATGGTTTTTCCTGTGGTCATGTATGGATGTGAGAGTTGGACTGTGAAGAAAGCTGAGTGCCGAAGAATTGATGCTTTTGAACTGTGGTGTTGGAGAAGACTCTTGAGAATCCCTCAGACTGCAAGGAGATCCAGCCAGTCCATTCTGAAGGAGATCAGTCCTGGGAGTTCTTTGGAAGGAATGATGCTAAAGCTGAAACTCAAGTACTTTGGCCACCTCGTGCAAAGAGTTGACTCATTGGAAAAGACTTTGATGCTGGGAGGGATTGGGGGCAGGAGGAGAAGGGGATGACCAAGGATGAGATGGCTGGATGGCATCACTGACTCGATGGACGCGAGTCTGAGTGAACTCCAGAAGTTTTGAGGGACAGGGAGGTCTGGCGTGCTGCAATTCATGGGGTCGCAAAGAGTCAGACACGACTGAGCGACTGAATTGAACTGAACTGAACTGAAGCCACTGAACAGCAACAACAAAGGCACTTTTGAAAATGACAAGCAATGAGAAGCAGGCAGGTACACTCAGCCATATATTTAGATATATAGAAGAGCCACAGAAACTGAAGATCATGGTACAATAGCACCAGTATAAGTAGACCAGTCACTAGGACAAATCAGAGTCCAGAAATACAGCTAAGCAGATAAATGCAGTTCAAGTTGAGAGCTGTGTGACTAAGGTGACCCTCAGCCTCTCTGAACTTGACATTTCACATCTATAAAATGTGGCTAATAAGGAGTGTCGAGAGGCCTGTCAGATAACACACATGAAGTGCTTAGCATGCCACCTTGTACACAGTATGCAAATTCAACAAATTCTAGTGCCTTCCGTGGTAGGATCCAGAACAGGAGCTCTTATCCTTTCTTAATTAGATGGACACTAATAAACTGGCCAGAGCAAAGGGGTCCCACAGTCTCTAATTAATGTAGGGGCAGGTTTCAGGTAATGATGGACTAGGTGGATGGGAGGATGTAAAAACTTCATTGATTAAGGTAGCTTGGAGATTTCCCTGATGGTTCAGTGGCTGACTCCATGCCCCTAATGCAGGGGGAATTCCACCCCTGCATGCCACAACTAAGAGACCCCATATACTGCAACCAAAGATCCTGCGTGCCACAACTAAGACCTGGTGCAGCCAAATAATTAAATGAAAAAAAACAGAAGGTAGCCTGCACTGTTATTCACCATCTGTGAGGCGGAGGAGAAGCAGGGAGGGGAAGGAGGAGAGGATGCTGGTCTTGGAACCTTGGAAACCACACGGGAGCCAGCTGGGAGCAATAGCTTCTGTGTCCAGGGGGCCCAGAATTCCCTTAGGAGGGATAGGGGGAAGGAAAGGGGTGCTGGGCACCCAGCCTGAAATCACCTCCTTGGGGGAGAAGCCTCTAGAGGGATGACAGCGCGTCCAACGGGATTTGCCCCATCACACTCGACTGGGAAATACCAACCTAGAAATAACTATTTGATTAAGAAATTAGTGCTTGAGGAGTCTCATACCTAGTTATCTCTTGGTTGTTTACAGAAAAAGGTAGAATGGGTTTTACTTAGAAACTGAGTGCCTTTTGGGAGGGGTGTATCAGTTTGCACTGTGGCTTCCTAGAACAAATAACCATTTTGTTTTATTCCCAGAGAAATAATCCATGACACATGGGGTTTTAATCACAGAAAAAAAAATGTCAAACTTTATCTTTAGAACAAAATAAATGTTTGAGTATAGTCTTTTGTCATTTATTGTAAAATATGTTATCTATGCTACATCTTGGTAAGCATCTTACTCTCTAACCTTCTTGATAAAATAGGTGAGTAATGAATTTCTGAGCTTGGTGCATTTCCTCTGTAAGAGATCATTTGCATATTTACATTTTCATACTGAAAGAAATCCTAGAAGCTAAACTAAAAAGTTGTAGACTGTGTAGATAAACATCTGCTGTTTAATGGTGTTTTGAATCGCAAGCTACCATTTAAATATTATTAATTCTTTTCTTCTTTATAACTGAGTGGGTGGGGATATGGGAAAGAATTGTAAAGAACAGTCACCTCTCTCTCTCTGTTTCATCCTCTACAGAGCTGACGTTTCCATCCCTGACATGCCTTCCTTGTGTAGTTCAATGAGAACTGAAAGGGAGAAGATTTAAAACTTCTTCAAATTTCTCAAGAGACCACCTAACAGGGGGGTTTATTTTGTTCACTGATGAAATCACTCTTCAAAGTCTTTCCTGGCTCAAGTTTTTAAAATGTTATATTTACTCTTTCTTGTTACTGATCCATGGAGAATATGCATTGGTCATTTCATAAATAATACAAATGTTAAGTTTTAACAAGATGGAATATATTCATCACGCATTCATTTAACCAGTAATTCCTGAGCACTTAACGTAAACTGCACCCTGGAAATACAAAGATGAACAAAACTTAGTCATCATATCGGATCTCATGGAACTTACAGTCCACCAGGAGGAATAGACCCTAAGACAGAATCATACAGATTGCAAGGGTTACTGTGGTCAGGGAGGGCTTCTGGGAGGAGGTGGCTTTTGAGCTGAAACCTGAAGAATGAGAATGGGCCATACATGGAACAGCTGAAGAAGAATATTCTGGGCAGAGGTCAGCAAGAGCAACAGCCTGGAGACTGGATATGGAAAGAAGCCAGCGTGACTGGAGGGTGGTAGGAGGGAGTAGCAGAGCATGAGCAGAGTCTGTAGCAGATCAGACCAAACCTCCAAATGTAAACACGGCTCGTTCCTGAAGAAGCATTCCAGATGAAACACTCCTGTCCTTCCACGAGGTGGGCCTAGGTGACCTCCCCAGACTCCTATGCAGGTGAGCGTGGGCGGTACTGATGCTTGGAAAGACTAGATGGCCTGCCCAAGAAGCACCCGTGTCCACGGATCCCTTTTCCCCGGCACCAGCTCGTAGAGGGCAGGGGGAGGGTGGGTGACCCAAGGCTCACTCGCTGCTCAGGCCAGGATTAGGCCCAGGGGGAGAAAAGAAGGTAAGTTCACCCACTTCTTTTGACTTCACTTTGTAAAGCTCTTTCCAGTAAACCAGGCCCTACCTGAGCCCCTCGGTGGGTCACGGCCACGCCAAGAGAAGACGCTTTGCTCGTGGGACCACCAGGCTCAGGCCATAGACAGCCGCAGGAAGTCCTACGCTTGGGCCTCTGTGTTTCAGAGAATGTGGCCGCCAAAGATTCCGAGGCCCCCCGTCCCTTTCCATCTGTGTGGAGGGCCGACCTGAATAAGCAGAAGGACAATGGGAGGAGAGACACAGGGCCACGAGCTTCTAGCTGTGCCCTTCTCAGCAGCTGGAGACAGCCGGCCGCGTCTTCTGAAAATAAGGAATGCCGCATGTCAACTAGGCCAGGGGTAGGCAACTTTTTTCTGTAAAGGGTCAGAGGCTCAATATTTTAGACATCACAGGCTACATACGTTCTCTGTCATGAATTCTTCTTTTCTCTTATCTATTAATAATAATTTTTACTGGGGTATAGTTGCTTTACAATTCTGTGTTAGTTTCTGCTGTACCACGAAGCGAGTCAGCTATATGTATACATATTAATATATCCCTTCCCTCTCGGCCCTCCCTCGCAGCCTCCCATCCCGCAGCCACCTCTCCACCCTTCTAGGTCATGACGGAGCACTGAGCTGAGTTCCCTGCTCTACACAGCAGCTTCCCACAGATGTCTGTTCTACACACGGCAGTGGACATACCTCATTCCAGATATTCCAGTTTATTCCCTACCCAACCTGTGCCCGCACAGCCATTCCCTCCCTCTGCATCTCTGTTCCTGCCCTGCCAATAGTTTCATCTGTACCATTTTAACAAACTTTTGAAAGGATTAAAAACTATTCTTAGCTTGCAGAGCTTACACTGAATCTGGCAAAAAAGTTATAGCTTGTTGAGTCCTAACCTACACTGCATTGTCCTGTCAAATTCAACCTAAGGCTACTTAATCTACATTACCTGCTGTATAAATATTTCTCTTAATTTCTATAAGAATCCTCTGAGATAGGCTTTATATATGACAACCACATCCCCAGTTCATTCTGTTTTACGGTCAAGAGATGGAAGCTTGGAGAGGTCAAGACACCTACCCAAGGCCATTTGTTTAACAAATGGTAGAAGTAAGATCTGAATCCAGGCAGTCTGTTCTCAGGGTTCCTGGTCTTAATCATGACACTATACAATCCCCTCAGTAACTGACTTTGGACGAGTCCATAGTTCTTTCTGGTACACCCCCATCTGTGCAATAAGTGGAGACTTCCTCAGTTTGAGAGGTATACCTGATGTTATGGCAAGTGGTTCCCATGGTTCATACACACAGCATTAAATAATGTTGATTCAAACAGTGAGATGACTGGCCTTTCAAGTCTCTTCAAACTTCCAATGAAGTCAGAGAAAAAGGTTCAATCTGACCCTCACATGTCTTTAATATCTCTCCAGCATGTGCTAGTTTCCATTTATATTAAGAGCTTCTTCCCCTTTTTACTGAGTTTCAAGGTTCAGGGTCTTCAGTAGGCAGTGAAACCTAGCTAAAATTTAGGACCACTCTTCTATTCTTATCATTACTTTCTCTTGTTGCTTCACAGTTTCATTTTTATTGTTTTTATGATTATTTTCTGTTTATATAAAGCATTAGTGTTGCTATTGTTGCAATTCTCTTATTCTTTCCTTCATGGTTATAAGATTGCTGCTGAAGCTCCTGCCATCACATCCATGCCCAAACTGGTAAGGGCAGGTTTCAGCTATTCTTTTCTCCTTCTACCAAGAAAGCAAAAGAATTATACAGACATCACATTGAACAGAACATGTCATATGGTGGCCTGCAGCAGCAAGAGAGCCTTAAAAAGTGAATGTTTGGCTGGGCACTTGCCACCCTGAACTAATCAGGGTTCTACCTTCAGGGAAAGGGAATAGACACCAGGCTCGGTAATAAGTGTTTACCATAGGCTAGGGGGCCTTTGAACCTTCTTCTTCATGCCTGCAGAGCACAGGCTTGGAAGCCAGAGAGGTGGGAGGATTTGAGGAATTAAACAGAAAGCCAATTTCTTTTTATCTTGTTTGCCACCAAGATACTCCTTTTTTCTATTGCAGCCACACACCAGTGATCCTTCGTCACCCCTAAGAAACAACAGGCACTGAGAAAAGCAAAAACGTCACCCACTCTTACAGTAGGAGGAGGAGTAGTGAGAAATCTTATGGACTTGCTCCTGTTACCGCTGTGACACGAAGTGCCCAGCAGAGTGCCTTTTCAGTCTCTGTTCTGCAGAAGATGCACTTCAGTTGTGTCCGACTCTGTGCGACCCCACAGACGGCAGCCCACCAGGCTCCCCCGTCCCTGGGGTTCTCCAGGCAAGAACACTGGAGTGGGTTGCCATTGCCTTATCCAGTGCATGAAAGTGACAAGTGAAAGTGAAGTTGCTCAGTCGAGCCCGACTCTTAGTGACCCCATGGACTGCAGCCCACCAGGCTCCTCCGTCCGTGGGATTTTCCAAGCAAGAGTACTGGAGTGGGGTGCCATTGCCTTCTCCTTCTTAAGTGCACACACCTCCAAATATGTACCCTAGAAACTAGATCTAAAAATCTTATAAAATCTCAGTTTATGTTCACCTTATTTACTATTTCGAAAACTTTTCATATTAGTGATTTGACCCAGAAACATTTAGTAATGGCCCATTGTTCCCCAGGCACTTTCCCAAGTGCTAAGGATACAGGGGTGAGCTATATCACCAAGTGGCACATATCCTGATGGAAAAGGCAGACACACACACACACACACACAGAGGGGAGCAGGAGAGTCAAAATATGAAGGTCTGGACCTGGAAGTCAGACTTCTGGGTTTGAAGACAAAATTTGTTGCTTTCTGGCTGTGTGCTTTTGGGCAAATTTGGTTTTGGGCAAACTGCGTCTCTGTGACGAGTTTCCCCATCTATAAAATAAAATAATGAGGATAATTATGCTACGTACTTCTTAAGGACACAGTAAGACTGCTTTTTGGCTCATAGCGAAAAGAACAGCTTCGCCAAAAAATCAAGAAGGTAAGCTGCAGTCAGTGTTTTAAAAGATTTGAAAAGGAGATGACACGTTAGTGCGAACCTCCCTTGATGGCTGTGTGCATTACATGGCTTAATTTCCACAGAGGGCTTAGCATTGTGGCTAGCATGTACTAAGTGCTCAATAAATGTTAACTATTGTCTTATTTTGAGCACAGAGTTTTTAACTGAATGTTGCCCAGTGCTAGGGAAGTTCCTTAAAGATGCCAAGGAATCCTCCAGGCCAGTTGTAACAGGCATTGTTGCCGCATTCCTGTGCCTTAGCTGAAGGCTTCTTCCTTCAGTCACTTGTTCAAAGATGCATTTCATCTGTGTGAGGTAGAGAGTCTGGCCCCAGGCATGGAAGACAAGGTTAAAATTGGGGAGTAGAATATAGTTAGACTGAAATAGTAATGATGCAATGATGTGACTGAGCTTGCAAAACCCTGATGACAGGACAACTCTCCTGGGCTCTTTCTCATCTTCCCCGCGCCCCACCCCCCTTCGTTAGAATACCAATGACTGGCTATTATATCAGCATTTCCAATAAAGTAAAAAGGGGGAAATACAGATGGGCTTCATGGAAAGTATTTTCACTCTCACAACCAGAACCTAAAAAAAATTATCGTTTTAAGATCTTTAGCTTTTCCTACAGCATCGTGACACCTAACTTTTTGAAAAGCATCATTTCTGAGGAATGATACTTTCTGGGACAACGTAACATAGTCTTCGCCAAGTGACTCAGTTTGAGATATATGTATACATACACAATTTTTTTTTTCAATGTCAGGAGGCCCAAACTTACAGAGAAAAAGTGGGCATTGGTATCAGTTTGATGTCAGGGTTTTCCCATGTTTGTGGCTTTAAATACAACCTGATCTGAAGGCATCTGAAGGCATTTGAAATCATTTGAAGACTAAGCTCCAGCTCTGTGTCAAGATGCTCCTGGCTGTGGTCCTTGCCTCTGCCCTGTTCCTCTGCTCGTCAGCCAGCCAGGCGTGCTTCACCTCAACAGGAATCAGGAATGTTGTGTACCTCATCAGCAACCTGCAGGTGGGATGCAAAGGCGGGGCACCAGTGGGAAAGGCAGCTATTGGAAATTTAAGTGAAATATGAGGATGAGAGGCACAGCACTCTTCATGAGTTCTTGTTTCTCTACTTTTTAGAAAGACGCATCTTCAAACTGCAGCTGTAGCACCAATGTAAGTAGATGCTCTTAAGACCTTTCCAAACTGATTTTAGTATTCACGTCTGGGATCTTCACACCTGAAACTTCTCTTTTGCAGGCGGCTGGTTGTTTGTGTCTGCCCATTTCCTCTGTAAGTATAGTAAAAGTGAATGATCTTGATCTTGTTTTTTTCTTAAGCTTTTAAGTCAAAATTGTTCTATTTGATGTATTTTAAGTAAGAAAGTGTGACTTCATCACAATCATTACAGGTTAGTAATAATTTTGAAAACCTTTCAAAATCTTGAAATTCTATACTGTACACATTTCTTTGCATTTAGTCTCCTTGAGAAGTCTGAACACTTTTCAATAAAAAAAATCTTGAATGTGTTTTGAAATTAGTGGCCATGTGCACAATTAAATCAAACTGGGACTGAGAATAGAATAAATGATGTCATGCATAGTGCATTGTTTTCTAATCCACTTACTGGTAACTCCAGGGTTGCAAAACAATGTAGATAAGACGACAGCGCTTTGTCCTTCCTCTGGCCTCAACTATCCATATGCTCTGTCTCCTCCCTCTGTCTGTCCCTCCCTGCTTCTCTCCTTCCCTCCCTGTACTTCTCTTTAGCTGGTTTATAGTGGTTATCGAAAGGTTTGAAGGCTGACCTCCCGGAGGATAGGGTGTCTGAGATTGCGGGTGGAAGGGAAGTAAAAAGGGTTTCCGGGGAGGAAAGCTTCTGAGGAGGAGCCACACATTTGTGGCCTAGCCCGTCCCCTGGGTTTACAATCCACAGGTTTAGCTACTGCTGAAACAGTGGCGGTGGTGGTCTAGTTGCTATGTCATGTCCAACACTTGCGATCCCGTGGATGCAAATCTCCTTTGTCCGTGGGATTCTCCAGGCAAGAATACTAGAATGGGTTGCCATTCCCTCTCCAGGGGATCTTCCCAACCCAGGGATCGAACTCACATCTCTTGGATTGGCAGGCAGATTCTTTACCACTAAGCCACCTGGGAAGCCCAAGTTTAGATTACACTGGTTAAGTTAAAATTGCCTCTAAAAGCATTCTCTTTGTGATTCCTACTCAAAGCTGCCTCTAGGTGTTTCTTTTTCTAACTCCCTGCTATTTATCAGGGCAACTGCTCCACAGCATGCTTCCAAGAGGGCCTGTCACAGATGAGCAACTCCACAGTGAACACGAGATTCCACCTGACTGTCTACCAGGTGAAGAAAATAGTCGCAAGCCTCAAGAGCAGCAAGTGTGGAGTAAGTGTGCTTTTATCTGTGATGTGCTCTGGTTAGTTATTTCTGTGTGAATGTCAATGCCAACTCCACCCGAATGAGAAAGGGTGATAAGGTTGGAACTGGTAGTTCAGGGTTGATTAGAGGCATCTAAGAAACTTATTCAGAAAAAGAGGATCAATGTGGGCTCTGCCTGGATGCCATGGGATCCCAGAGTCAGACACGGCTGAGCGACTGAACTGAACTGAACTGAACTGCCCGGATGGCTCATTGTTCCATCTCATTTAAAAAAAAGACTCACCTCTCTGTTGGCTTTTACTTCTCTCCACCTCTTGAATAATGAAAGAATCTAGCCACGTTGTAATTAGAAGCTAAATCTTGAGAATCAGGGCAACAGCCCCATACCATTCTAAATTATCCTAGAGATTCAGTTAGCTGAGTAGATGATGTGACCTGTAAGTTACAGGTTTTCTTTCCACTGAACAGGGAGGTGTTTAAAGGAAGACACACCCACATCCAGGTGGAAGCTTGTCACGTGCCCTAAGTGCCTGTATATGTGTATACCCTAGACCATGGAGGAAAGGGCAGGGGGTAAACTATTTCATTGCTATTGCTACAAGGGCCCCTCCTCACTCAGTTACTGGATTGCAGAGGTTTCTGCGTCAAGAGCATGCACTTCTAAGTGCTTCATTCATATGTTTCACTGAACACCTACCTTAATGACAACTGTCAGACTTGCACCCTATGCTGTGAAGGAGGAAACTGACGCTCCGTGAGGTTAACTGATTTGCCCAAGGCTACATGTTTAACAAATGGCAGTGTTGAGATTTGAACTCTGGTCTATAAAACAGCCAAATCCTGTTCTTAGTCATTGTGCTATAAAACAATCTTGGAAGGACAACCAAACAGGACAATAACAAAATTTTAAGCCTCAAAGTATCTCAAGAAGGCATCCTCTAATAAGATTTAGGACCCTTTGATAAGGATGTGTGTGTGT
>SJYF01000259.1:4652945-4688222 GCA_006410515.1 Procapra przewalskii
CATCTATTTCCCATGAAGTGATGGGACCAGATGCCATGATCTTTGTTTTCTGAATGTTGAGCTTTAAGCCAACTATTTCACTCTCCTCTTTCTCTTTCATCAAGAGGCTTTTTAGTTCCTCTTCACTTTCTGCCATAAGGGTGGTGTCATCTGCATATCTGAGGGTATTGATATTTCTGCCGGCAATCTTGATTCCAGCTTGTGTTTCTTCCAGCCCAGCATTTCTCATGATGTACTCTGCATAGAAGCTGAATAAGCAGGGTGACAATATACAGCCTTGCCGTACTCCTTTTCCTATTTGGAACCAGTGTGTTGTTCCATGTCCAGTTCTAACTGTGGCTTCCTGACCTGCATACAGGTTTCTCAAGAGGCAGGTCAGGTGGTCCACAGAGACACTAAACAAACACTTTGCAGATAGGCTGCTGGCCAGCTGAGGGATTGTAGAGAAGAGGGGAGGGGCAGGTCTTTAAAGAGCTCTTATCTTTTGCAGTGATGTGGAATAGAAGAAGCCTTGGGACCATGTGCCACTGAGTCTTCTTCATTGGATAAAGCTCAGGTGTCCTGCTTTGAGCACTTTTGTGACTTTAAAGGACTCTAAGAAAACAGCCCCAGGTTATTGTGTAAACACAGACACTGGCACATTCTTTGATGCGGAGACAAAAACAAACTGATGCCAAAGTCCAAGGCAGCTGGTTTGCAAAGTTTTGTAACTGGTGCCCAGCAGCTCCCAAATGAGGCCTTAGCCTGTCCCCAGCTCCCTGCCTGTCCTGGCCTCCTAGCCTTGGTCCTCTGGGAACCCTCTGGGCATCTCCTGCCTCCTGCCAGGATAAATGGGGCTGCTTTCCCTGGAGTCACTCCTGGTGCTGCCCTGGCATACCCCTCCATTCTCAGCCCGTGGGCTTGGGTATTACAAAAAAAGGTTTGCCTGCCAGGCTACATGCATCTGTTCTCACCAGAAATGAGAGCAGGAGGGGCCTGTCTGCCCTCTCAGCCAACAGGCACTTACTGAGCACTTACTGGGAGCTGGCACAGGCCAGGCCTCAGACATGCAGGGGGGTAGGGAACACTGGGGTCTGATGGCTAAGATGTAGGCTCTTTTATGTATTTCCTGTTTCATGCACAGCTGTTTACGATGAGGAGGAGAAAGAATGACAATTTTCTTTCTTTTTTTAAAAAAAATATTTATCTCGCTGCACTGGATCTTAGTTGCAGCATCTGGTTCCCTGACGAGGGCTTGAACCCTGGGTCCCCTGCACTGGGAGTTCAGAGTCTTAGCCACTGGACCACCAGGGACGTCATGACAACTTCCTTCTCTCCAGTGGATCTTTCCTGTCAACATCAAATATACCAGGCTATCAGCCTTCTTAAGAAGCAATCCTCTCTTGACTTCCATTCCCCTCTCTGACTATAGCTGTGTTTCTCTCTTCCCCAGTACAGTGCAGTCAAATCCCTCAGAAGTGTTCTGCATACTTGGGTTCTCCAATTTCTTTCATCCCATTCTCTCTTGATCCCACTTCAATCAGGTTCTCACACCCTTCTCTTCATCCAAATCTTGTCAAACTCACTGGTGGCCTACGTGTTGCTAAATTCAAGCCTTGGGAATAGCAAGTGCAAAGACTTTGTGGTGGAGAGGGAGTCGGGCACGGTCAAGTTGCAGGAAATGGACCAGTGTGACTGATCCTGAACTAAGTAAGGGGACGTGAGCAGAAAAGGAGTGCAGAAGGGTAACAAGCAGATTGCTGATGGCCTTGAAACCACTGCAAGGTCACTGACTTCCAGCTGAAGTGACATGGAGATGCAGCATGGGTTCTGAGCAGGGAGGTGAAGTAACCAGTCCATGGTCACAAAGTGACCAAGTGTGGATTTGAACTTGGCTCTTTCTGATGGCAGTGTCCCTGCTATACTGTCTGCGTTAGCTGTGTGTCTTTGGGTTGGTCACTCTGAACCTGAGTTTTCTCATCTGAAAAATGGGGAGAGTGATTCCTACCTTCTGGGGAGAATGAAATCCTCATGTTAGAAAGACTTGCAGGGTGCCAATATTTTTAAAAGGTGGACCATGATACCAGAATTTCTTTTCAAAGCTCAGCGTTACCTGACACAGAGTAAGTGCTCAAAATATACCTTCCAACTGAAAGCAGAAAGAGCCCAAGTAGGGACTCAGAGAGAAGGTGCGGGGAGAAAGAGGGGGGCCGTTCCCCATGCCTAGCCCTTCCTCCGCCTGGCTAGGTCTGACTGTGTGTATGTGCATGCGTGTGTGTGACTGTGTGTGTGTGTGTGTGTGTGTGTGAGTGCACGTGTGTGCTAAGTTGCTGTGGTCATGTCCGACTCTTTGCGACCCCATGGACTGTAGCCTGCCAGGCTCCTCTGTCCATGGGGATTCTCCAGGCAAGAATATTGGAGCGGGTTGCCATGCCCTGCTCTGGGGGATCTTCCCAACCCAGGGATTGAACCCAAGTCCCTTACATCTCCTACACTGCAGGTAGATTCCTTACCACTGAGCCACCAAGGAAGCCCCAGGTCTGACCATTGCAGGTGCTTAACGAAGAGCTGTTGGGAGAGTGGCTGGATGAGCCCACCCTTGCCCCACTGTCCAGCCACGGTGGTCAGCACAGGGTCAGGGGTCAGCCACGCTGCCCTTACCCGCCACTCCGCCCGCCAGCCACACAGCACAGGGGCTGGGGCCTGCGCAGGCCTCGGGCGTGATCCAGTCACTCAGGAACACGTAGGGGATGAAGTAGAGGCAGTAGCCTGGAACGTCCCTCAGCAGCATGGCGCTGGCTCCCCGGTACAGCCCCGCCAGGCCTTCTGTCCGCACGATGGTTGCAAAGCAGTGCACAGGCCCCTGGTAGGCTGGCTGTTCCCCAAGAGCTGCCACTCTGGGCTTCAAACCGAGGTTGGCTGCAAAGACAGAGCAAAAAGGTGGCAAGTGGCCCAAGGCAGGAGACTGGCCATCTCTGGCACTGAGGCAGCCCAGCCCAGCCCACTGAGAGTTCCCACTCACGTCACCAACTGATTTTTACCAAACCTTCTGACTATCTTGGCAGCTCACATGGGATTCTGAAGTCCCAGTGTGGTGCCCTTGCCAGCATGCGCAGCCAGACTGGAGGCAGTCCCACCAGGTGATAAAACACCTGCTGCCTTAGAAGGCCCAGGGGTTCTCTGTCAACCACCACTATGGCATTCTGAGCAGATGTGACTGCATGATGTCTCAGAACAAATGTGCCGAGCCAGACCAAGCCCTATCTTAAAGCACAGGCTGTAAAATCCAACACACCATGTGGGTACGTGTGTGTGTGTCTACTTGTGCATAGCGTGCTAAAAATCATATGAGATTTAAAACTAAACTGTCCTGGCTCCAAATCCTGGCCCTGCTTACCAACTTTCTGACCTTAGTAGGCACCTTTCAAGTCTGTTTCTTTGCCTTTGAAAAGAGGACAAGCTCATACTGAAAGTTCCTAAGACAGTAGATCGTAAACACTCTCGCCACATACCCACACAAAATGCTATGTGAGGTGGTGGATGTGCAGACTGACCTTATCTTGATATCATTTCACTATGCATATGTGCACCAAATCATCACACTGTGAACCCTAAACTTATACAAGGCTATATGTCAACCATATCTTAACAAAGTTGGGAAATTGTATTTTTTTAAATAAAAATGAGAACAGGCTGTGTGAGTATAAACAAGGTAATACCTATAAAGAGCTCAGCGTGGTGCTAGGAGCATTGCAGGGGTGCAGTGGTCTCAGCAGAGCATTACTGAGACCAGATGACGGGCTGGAAGGCTGGACATGGTCTCACTGACTCACTCCAGCCCTGGCCGGGCGGTGCCTGAAACAACTGTGGGCAGAACTGTGCCATTGGCCCCTCAGAGCCCAGGGCACAGAGTGCTGTCTCCTTTGGCCACTGGGGTCTCTGCTGGCAGATCACTGCTCTTGGTCTGGTTGTTATGTTAGTAGTGTCTTCTCGGGACATATGTAGACAGCAAGTAGTGACTCTAATCCTTCCACCTGGCTCCTTTCATCTCCCTGTCTGATGCTCATCTACTCTGCTACAGACCCTTTGGCCTAGCTTTGACTCATGGACAGAGAGACCTCCCAGTCCCAGTGCAGATAAAGCAGATCATATTCTCAACTTTCCCTTCTTGGAGAACTAAGGTGGCATGACCAGGACAGAAACAGAAAGCAGCTTGCTTGTGACCACATGCCCATTTTGTCACCTGGGTTCAGTTCCCCAGAAGCACCAGCTCATTTGGGTTTTTACAGCATGCTGGCTAAGAGACAGATCACTTTCATTACACAGGTGAACTTCCAAGTGCCCTAAATAGCCCCATCTTTATCAGATGGAGGTCAGGAAAGAATACTCAGCTTCATGATGCCACAGTCCAAAGGGGAAATTTAGGAGTTAAGTACAACTTGTCCTTTTCACTTATCCTGGATGTAGACCAGGACAAGGGGGAGGTTTCTATTTGCCTGGAAATTTTGCTTTAACAAACTAGTCCCGTATTTTCTTTCCGTGTTGGGGGAAGAGAGGGATAATGGCCATGTGTGGTAGGCCAACTGCAGGAGGCCGAGTCCCATTCTCTTTTACAAGGGATCCCGCAGGGAGTGAGCAGGTGTGGCGGCCATGTTTAGGGGCACAGGGCGCTCTGAGCTCAGGGTGAGGTCAGACACTGCAGTCTTTGAGAGCACTCCGAGAGATCACTGAACACTCCTTTCTCTCCCAAAGCCACTAGGATACCACCAGGGTCATCCTGGGAAAATTTGGCATTAAACCACATAGAAGTAACTGTCCCAACATATAAACTTTGCCTGGGCCATGCTCACATGCAAGTACCAGTGATTTGTCCCCAAAGTCAAAGTCTTCATGAATCAACTATGAGCACGATGTAGAGCTCAAAAGTTACTTACTGAAGGAGAGCTCCTGTTAACATTTTGCTTGTTTGGAGGTACAGATGTTGGAAAAAAAAACCAAACACCTGTCCAGCCACCAACTGGCTTTGTCAACAAAAAATCTGCCCCTTTTTTCCTTTTCTTTTCAGGATAAGCAATAAGGAAATTCTCTCATACTCTTCTAGGGTTATAACATAAGCAATCTAGCTTTAATTGCTTGCAAATGATCGATTTATAACTATTACATCAATATAATTATAATGCTGACCTGGAACACTGACACGAGTCTGAGCTGGTTGTCAGGGCCTTCTGGACACAAGGTGATACTGTGAAGCCCTCAACTCCTTGCAGCTCATCCCTGACATTTGTAAATAAATTTTTTATTTGGAAATAATTTCAAATTTGAAAAAAAAAGTACAAAAAAAAAAGAAAATTTTACCCAGAACACGTTTACTCCTGCACCTATTTTTAACATTTTACCTTACTTGTTTCATGGTTTGTGTGTCCTCTCCTTCCGTCCCTGCCCACACCCTTCCTCCACTCCTCACTCAAACATGGGTGTGCAGTTCAGCTGAACAGAGATGCCTTTGTCCCAGTTCCTAAACTTTGCCTGGTTCAGCCCCAGGTAACAGTGACCCCAGCTGGAGTCAAGGTTTTCTTCAATCAGTTATGGGTACGATGTGACTTTCAGGAGTTACTGATAGAACGAGAGAGTCTGATAAAATTGGAAAAACATTTGGCCAAACAGAGCCAACCTTGTCATCATGACCCAACCCAGCACCAAATCTGTACTTTCTTTCTTTTTCTCCCAAAATAAGCAATAAGGAAACTCCTTGGCCCATACATAAAATATACAATTTTATTCTCTGAGCCATTTCAGGGTGAGTTACATACAAAATAGCCCTTTACCCTTAAATTCTTCAGTCTGGGATTCCTAAGAATCAGGACGCCATCCTACGTGCTGTGGGAAAGGAGCCAGGTTCATAATCCACACGGACAGACCTTGTCTAATGTACTGCCTGTGCTCACGCTCTCAGTGATCTCACGTTGACCTTTAGAGTGTTTCTCCCCCACCCCCATGACAGAATCTAGCCCATCAGGGATTATATTTCGTTATCATGTCTGTGTAGCTTCCTCTCATCTGGAGCATTTCCACAGCCTTGCTTTGTTATTGTTTTTTTTCTTTTTATGATGACAATGACATTTTTTAAGAGTACACTACCCCCCTACTTGTTGACAGAACTTTCCTTATCTGAGGTTTGCTTGATGTGTCCTTGTTATTACATGGAAATGACGCATCCTTGGCTGGACTTCTTCCCCATTCTCTAGTCTCACCTCCTTTCCCATGAAGACCAATCAACCTCAAGATCCCCTCATCTTCTCTGGCCTCCTCTACTTGTTTTCATTAGTCTGTTTTTTCAACTAAGGTGTAATTTACATCCCATAAAAGGTGCAGCTTATAAGTACACAGTGGGTGAGTTTTGACCATGACATGCACAAGATACCATATCCTACTGAGAAAATGACACCTTATGCTTGAAGTAAGCCATTTCAGTCACTCAGGCAGAGCAAAATTCTGAAGGCTACCTAGCCTCCCCTGCTTTTCAAGGTAAAAGGATTCTGTGATGTCAACGACGTGTCACCCAATGAAAAGCACATCTCTTTCAGGTGACAGTTGTTACAGGCCCACCTACTTTAGTGGTAGAGGTATGGACAGTTCATACAGGACCATGAGGCAG
Source organism: Procapra przewalskii (assembly GCA_006410515.1). Taxonomy (NCBI): domain Eukaryota; kingdom Metazoa; phylum Chordata; class Mammalia; order Artiodactyla; family Bovidae; genus Procapra; species Procapra przewalskii. Next base: position 4,659,580 of record SJYF01000259.1, read on the forward strand.
AAGACAGCAGGCATTCTGATCAGTTGCTCAAACCGCAGGATGCTCCATGGCTCAGCTGGGGAAGGTGTGGCCAGGGAGACCTGGCAGCCAGACTTAGGAAAGCTCTGAATCGGGGCCTCTGGTAACTCTAACTCTGGACCAATTTTAGTCTGGGTAAAACAAATTTTGGTGACCCTTAAAAACTGACTTGGGAGGTTTCTGGCAAGCAGCTCTCAGAAATATACACAACTGATACACGTGAATTTGTACGTCTTTGTGCAAGGAACCAAGGAAGGAGGCGGGTACTTGGCTCACACTGAACCTCCCCTCAGCCTATTGTTCAGGAACCTCCAGGGCCTGGGCTTGGGGTGCACACATGCCCGTGAAGGGATTCACTAATTAGGTGTATTTCCTTCTAGGGTGAAATGTATTTAGTTTCCCTCATGAGACCTTTTTGTTCTGAAGTAAGGATAAGATGATGAATCAAATTTTGATTATTTCTTACGCTGAATGCTGTGCTATTTGCTTTGCTGTTGAGGCCATTTTTTACTGTCCTCTTTAAACCAAGAGCCTTTTACTATAATAGGTGCAGTAACACTCAAGACCTCTGTGGTTTTCTTTGTTTTCCTAAATTCATTTAGGATCAACTCAAGCCCGCAAGACAGACAGGATGTTCAAAGTCAGTAATATCAGCCCCTCACTCTGCTCCTCACCTTCACCTAAGAGCACAGGAAGCCTCCACAGTTCTAAAAAGACCCCTTCTCCGGGCTCCCCTGCGGTGTTCGGCCCAGTCCCCTCCTCTCTCCTTGGACCACACGCTGTGGCCATCTGGCCCCACTGCGCAGCAGCAGCGTCTGGCACCTGCCTGGGCCAGGAGGCCCCTCTGACGGCAGGCGCCTCTCCCGAGAGCTCTGCAGGGGATGGGGGCGTCCAGGTTTAGCCAGTCCTCACAGGTACCCACACAGTCACTCCTTGGGGGATCCTCCTACTGCGGAGAGGCTGCGCTGGCCCAGACACAGGCCGAGGTCCCTGTAGATCTGCCTCCGGCGCCCCTTTTCTGGGAACCCAGGGACCTGCTGCAGCATCCCAGGGTACCCTTCCCAGACACAAACACAAGCACTGTTAACTCTTTCCTTCCTCAGGCGATGCTGTTCAGTGTCTTCAGCGGGTCATGGCCTTGGAGACAGGAAAGTCAGGTGAAGCACAGTGACTAGTCACAGGTCCACCTGAAGTAAGGAGAGCCCCGGCCTCAGGGACACAAAGGACTGACCACTCCCTGGAAGGGAGAGCACCCCCAGACCTCCTCTGTTTGTCGGTGGGGGTTGGAGCTGGACACAACATCATTTCTTAACATATCAGTTTCTCCAGAAAACCCTTAGCAAGTCAGCCACCCACAGATGGGGCCCTGCTGGTCCCCAGTCAACAATGTGCAGACTCACCAAGTGTTCTGTGCTCAAATACCCGTGGGCCAGCAGGCTCTCGAGTGCAAGGGGGGAGCACGGGGTTACTTCAAGGGACCCACCAATCCACAAGCCTTGAAGACTGATAGAATTCCTCAAATATCTCATATACATGTCTGACCATTTTTCTCATATAGGTGCTGACCATTTTTCTCATGTAGGTGCTATTGTGGGAACTCAATAAATATTACCTAAATACACTGATAATCCACAGTAGTTTCCTATCATATGTGTTTTCTTAATCGTGGACAAAAAGTAAAGCCACTGTTCTATGGATTGGAGTCCATTTCGTATATTTAAAAAGTACTTGTAGGGACTTTCCTGGTGGTCCAGTGGTTAAGAATCCACTTTCCAGGACTCGGTTTGATCCCTGGTCTGGGAAAATAAGACACAACATGCCTACTGGCAGCTAAGCCTGAGCTCCACAACTACTGAGCCAGAGGGCTGAAACAAGACCCAACATGGCCAAATAAAATAGATAATTTTTTAAAAGGTACTCATAGAAAAACCAGGACCCCTAGTCTCTGCCAAGGCTATTCCCCTGTCATGGTCTGTTTTGGTGGCTTCTGTTTTAGGAGTACGTGGTCTTCCCCTAACTGGCTCAGTGAGTTTTCTGGTACTGGAACCACATACTGTGATGTGTCCCAGGCCCTGTGACCCTGTGCCTGACCCTGGGGGCTATATGTGCCTCAGCACCGTTCAGAGAACACTTGAGCATTTGATCGGCAGCTCTAGCAGCGGAGGCTCCCAAAGCCTCACCCCCCATGTTGGACTTTCCTCCAAGCCCAGCCCTGTCGGGATCCTTGTGCCAGAGACTAGAAGACACTTCCAAATCATAGTATAAGCTTCCACACTGGTCTAAGATACTGTGGAAGCAGCCAGTACTATGGACGGACACCCTCCAATAGACAGGCTGGGTATCACCTCTGTGGTTTGCATTTGCACAGGCTGGGGGACCCTAGGTTCACTTCCCCAGAATGTTACCAATGGGAAGTTCTGGCCTGGTTCCTATTTGTAGAGGGTATGGCAGTTTTCTCATGATCTAAAGAGTCCATGAGAGGCAGATGGTTTACTAGAAAGAGCTCTGTGTTAGGAGCAGCTGGGGTTTGCTCTGGTGCTCAGTTGCTCTTTTCTGTACAACCTGGTGCAAAAGACTCCCCAACACTAGCCTTCAGTCTCCTTGTCACATACAAAAGGGGAGGAATCAGAGGCCTCTCCATATCCTCACTGGGCTTTTGTGAAAATTAACTGAGAATGCACTTTGGCAAGTACAGTTTACCAAAATGTGTGTTGTACAAATGTATTTTACTTGAGGCAAATAGTTATTGCTCTTGTCTTTATTAACTTGTCCTGATGTAATTTCAGATTCCAGAAGAGCCAGACCTGCCAATCTCAGGCAGCTGTGCCCTGCAGTGACCTGCCATGACCTGCCAACCCTCCTGTGGAAGACTATGGATACCCACACAGCGCTGAGAGCTACCAACGCTAGTGTCAAGTATAAAAATCAAGACAATATTTGCCCTTGTCAATTGACTGAAAGAACAAATGGGTGTGTCCCTATTTACTGTATGCAATTTGTACAATGGTGTGTTATGTTGTGTACATCTTCATTAATTTTAGAAAGCTATGTGAGACCACAGCTTGAAAAAGATTCAAACTGTCCAGAACTCAAGGGTGCCTCTTGAACTGCATGGCTATATGCCTGGCCTCTTCACAAAACCCCTTCCTCCACTCTTGGGCTGCCATTGCTCCAGCCCTCACTTCCTATTGGCATACAGCCTATTTGAGAAGAAGGCCCCAACTGTGGTTTCTGTGCCACTTGTTTCTTGCCACATTCCAAGAATTCCTGCCTTCCCATAGGCTTCCTTCTTTAGAAACTGATGGAGCAACATATATCTCTTTACAGAGCTTAGCATCAATCATTCCTGCCCTGAACTGGGAAATTCTTAGAAAGTATCAGATGGCTAACCTGCCTAGAGATAAATATGCTTCTGAGCAGCCACACATCTTTATGGGAGCAATAAAACTATGTTGCCAAAGAGACAAACTGATGTAGTCAGGGCCTCTGAGGCACAGTTACTGCCCTTCCCAGTCAGACATTTCTGAAGGTCCAGGGAAATCACAGAAATGGTTTCACCCCATTTTGTCATCAGACAGCCTTCCAAACTCAAATGGGCTTTGTGTTCAGGTGAGTGGCTGACGATCTTCCCTCAGCTGGCACTCCCCACTGTTACCATCCAACCCAACCCTTGGACCCTCTCCTCCTCAAATCCTGGCTACACTCTCTATCTACCCTTCATTCCATCAGATTATATTAAATATGGTAGAGTCAGGCTCCCTCAGCTTCCTTCCTCTTGCCTCAAAATTGTCTCTCAATTGTCTCTCTCCTCCTTCCTCCCAGTTTGGGAGAGAAAGTCTTCTTCTTTGCTCTCCATTCACTGTAACCCTGACCTCAGCAGCTCCCCCCTCCTCCCTCTCGTCCCCACGATGGTGACATTAGTCCCTCAGGACTGTGCTTCCAGGGTGTGGAACTGCGCGGATAAGTCACTTAACCCAGCGTCCGCTTCCCCACCCACCAAATGGAGACTGGCGGTGCGCATCTCACAGAGTTGCTGTGGTGACTGACTCACAGGGTGTGAGTTAGCACAGAACACATGGTCGGGCACGGCACTTGTTCACTATAGCTATGAGCGTCAGTACAGCTCCTTCTCGAGCTTCTTCACAGAGCTTTCTCATTACCAGTCCCCTCTTTGGTTTGGCAGCTCAACGTGGCATTTGCATCTAATGTCATGACTTCAGCTGTCACTTTGATGTCCGTCACATTGCTGTCTAGACCTCCTGCCCTAACATTCCAGCTGGAATTCCCCCCTCCCCAACAACAGGAACCAAGGCAAGTCTCCACATTCTCACTTAAGACTGCCTCTCCAGCCGGGATCCAAACCATCAACCGCAACGACGAGCATGGGTGCTGACCCACTCCCACCGAGCTCTGTCTCGCAGGCTTCACCTGCTCTTTCATCCCCTGTGCAGGTGGTACCACCTCCCTCATCGCTACCCAGCTGAAATCCCGGGACATTTTAGGCACTTTCTTCTCTCCTTATTGGCCTGCTGGTTCTGCATTATCGATGCCTCTTTGAGTTACTGCTCCCCTGTGTTCCCAAAGTCCATGGCCCTGTTCCCAGCCTCTCGCCTGGTCTGTGGCAGCAGCCTCCTTACCTCTACCATTCCCACCCCTTCCATTCCTCTGAAGGTCAGCTTCATCACTTCCTGCCACACAGCTTTGCTCAGGTCATGCTGGTGTCCAAGACACCCCACTGCCTGCAGAATAGCACAGAAACCCACACTCAGCTAATAATCCAAGCTCTTCATACCTGACCCTGCATCTTCCGCCCCTCCCCACTCATCTCCACACAGACCTGCCCTTCCTGCCCCTGACTCCTTCCCTCCATCAGGTCCTCAGTCTGAAACACCTCCGCCTCCCCACCTCCAAATCCTAGCCAGTATTCAAGCACCCAGTTGACAGCCACTTCCTCTCTGGAGCCTTCCTGGTGTGCAGAGCCAGATTCTCAGGTTCCAGAGTCTTCCACGGGCCTTTCTCACTCCAGTGCACATTTGATTCCCCACCAGACTGAGGGCTCCATGAACACAGGGGCCGTGTATGTCTGATACCTGATGTACCCACTCAGCTTGGCTCATTGCATAAGCTGGGAAAATGCTAGTGAATGAATGAATGGAAGAGTGGATTTAAGCAGGTATAACACTCAGCCCTTTGCCTCCTGCTGGGGCTGGTGAACTTACTGCAAAGGTCAGCACAGAGTTAATGCTGAGTCCTCCTCCAGTCCCCCAAACCCCGGGCTCCTGTGGTGTTAGGGTTTTGTGTTCTGCACATTAATTAGGTTCTTAATGAAAACACAGACCTGAAAGCTCCCAGATGGGGGAGGAGTGAGTGTCACTGGCCACTGGGCTCTAGGATGTGACTTGGCCCAGGCAGAAGAACCGCTGGCCCTGGACCTCAGCCCCGAATTCCAGCACAGGCCCAGCAGGGCGCCTAGTGCAGCTCATGCCCGTGGGAATGGCAACTGGAAAACGGCACCTTCACAGGCACCTTACTGTCAAGGCCAGACCTGAAAGAGTTCAGGCCAAGTGACAGAGACCCCGGGGAGAAAGCCTCCGTGAAGCTGGGAGTTTTCATGAGGACAACTGCCACCCAACATGTGCTGGTAGGCAGTGCCAAATGGACATTCCCTTTAAACTTCAGCAAATGCTCATAGCATTTGGTAAAACCCCTCTGTATAACAAATTTCGCAACATGCACCAAGAATCCTAAAAATGACCATACTCTTTGACCTACTCATGAATCAAAGAGCCCACACACTTAGAGAAATGACAGTAAATGAAGGCAACTCTTTATGGCCAAATTTGCTGATCACATCACTATTTTTAAAAAAGGAAAAACTGTAAACAACCTAAATTTACATTAGTAGGAAGACTTCTAAATAATAAGTTTAACTGTATTGCTAACATTTATCTCATGTTTTCAGTGTATCAGACATTGTGCTCAGATCTTCGTGTGTTATGCATTATTCTATCCCATCCCAGGTATGGATGAGCTACTCTTGTTATTCCTGTATTGCAGATGAGTAAACTGAGGCTTGTGCTTCCCAGGTGGCACCAGTAGTAAAAAAACAAACAAATAAAAAACCCACCTGCCAAAGCAGGAGACTTAAAGATGCAGGTTTGATCCCTGGATAGGGAAGATCTCCTGGAGCAGGAAATGGCAACCCACTCCAATATTCATGCCTAGAGAATCCCATGGACAGAGGAGCCTGGCGGGCTACAGTCCATAGGACTGCAAAGAGTTTGACACTACTGAAGCGACTTAGCACAGCACATAAACTGAGGCTTCTTGATGATCGGTGAAGGTAATAGAAGCAGGTGGTCTAACCCCAGAAACTGAATTCTTTCCATGCTATATCATCCCTCTCATAATATTTGTGTGTATTTTATGGACTATTGTACATCTGTTTTAAATATTATCCATCTATTTTCATTTTACAATGTTATTTTAGTAACATGGAAAATGTTCGTTACACTGTTAACAACAGGATATGAAACTGTCTAGATAACATGAGTAAAACCTCTTAAAACATTTCATCTATGCACACTGAAAAGGAAGAAGAAATACACTAATGTATTAATGGTGACTGTACTTGGTTGGATGGCTACTCTTTCCCTCCACATTCAGACAATCAGGATGAACTCAATGGCTTTATATCTGCATGTCTCCAACCAGATGAGCTGGGTTCTCACCTCAGCATGGCCTGCATTCTACCTGACATCTGCCCCCAAACAGGGAAGCCAGAGGCCTCTGGCCCCTGCCTTCAGTATGGAGCGGGGTCTCTCACAGACCCCTATTGTCACCACCCAGGAAGTGGACTGGCAATTCTGAGGTAAAGCCGCAAGCCGTGAGCAATCCCACAAGCCCCACACAAGGCAGCCTAAATTTACCCATCTCAGCACAGTTGTCAGGGAGAGTGGGCCTGACTCAGAGCAGAGACCACAAGCTGGAGGCTAACCACAGCCCACACTGTCTAGTCCACACAATGGTCTGGGCTGCATGGTGTTATGTTAGTTTGCATTTGACTTTGGTTTTGATTGAACTATCTGACAACTTCCAATTAAAAGACCCTGGGAAAATCTAGCTCTCTGAAAGATCCAGGCTGTGTGGCAATAGGTGGCTGGAGCAGGGTCGAAGCCACCCCCTTAGAGAGGATTTCCTGCAACTATTCCCATCACTCCCATTGCCTCCCAGGCACCAAGGCTGAATGACTGCCTTTCTAATACCAGAGTGACGTGGAAAGTAAGTATGTTTTGTTTTTCTATAAGGGGGGAAATGAAGCACCGGCTCGGAGGGCTGCAGGTGTTCAAACAATGGAAAAGGGCGCACTCTCCAGGCACCAGTGCTCACTGAAGCTTCCTGCCTGGGCCCGGCGAGTCTACCCCCTACCTTTGGCCTAGAGGGTTTCTGAGGAACAAGTGAAAGAAAAACCACATCCGTCCTCTACTTCTGGAGGGATTCCGGGCAGAAAGAACTGCCTGGTGACCCATCACCTTCCTCCCCTGCTTTATCCCCAGTAGCTGATCCTGCCCAGGATCACCAAAGCCCCCTCTCGCGAGCAACCGAGGGGACAAAGGAGGTAAGGAGGAGCAGCCATGCAGAGAAGAGCAGCCCAAAGCTAGAGAAGTCAGACCCAGCCTTGGAGCCCACGGGCTGTGCCCACCACGTGAACAACGTCATTTTAGAGTCAAGTTCCCGCTTCCCTTCTCTCCCGCAAAGTTTGCAACTGGTTCTGTACATGATGATTCTGTGCAAAGGCCCAGATGTTACCAAAGTCACTGCAGCCTCAGCTTGTACAAAACCCTGGGGGCAGAAGCAGAAACAGCATCAGTGGTCCTGAGTCAGCTGCCTGGGCCCTCATCCCAGCTCCACCCCCAACTTGGGCAGGGACCTTGGGTAGGCAGCGGAATTTCCCCTTGCCTCTGTCTCCCCTTTGTAAATGTCCAGGAACTGGGCTTTTGTGAATATTAAACAGACTGAGCTCTTCACACAGTGCCTGCCACATGGTAAGCCTGAGTAAACACTGGCTCCTTGCCCCCACAGCCAGGAGTGTTCTGGCTTCGTCCAGATTGGAGGTTCTAGGGCACAGCTGAGCGGGACCCTCCAGCCTTGCTTTCTACCTTCTCTCCACACACTCAGGTCAACTCCTTTGTGTTTGCACTGTCAGATAAGCCCCTGGGACCAGGTACCGATGACTTCAAGCTTAGAAGGGCTTGAAGTTTTTCTGTGTGCAGGGCCTCCCCTGGTCTCTTTTAAGAGCCTTCCCTGAGTTCCCTAAAGGCTAGCTTCCTGGCACCCTGGGAAGGACAGAACAAGTGCATTTTCATTTTCTGTTGCTGCCTCAAGGGGTTTGCTTAAGAGCCAGTTTCCTTCTGGTACCACAGATAAACTTACAACCTGGGCCATGGTCCCATCCACACAGGAGTAGGATGAGATGCTGGGGAGGAATAAAGAGAGCGCACATCCCCACGTCTTCCCTGCTCAGAGGACTTATCCAGCTACATCCCAGATGGCAGTTCTAGGGAGTTCTGCCCCAGGCCCCCAGGGCCCAGGCAAGCAGGCACAGGTGGCCCTCCGTGTAGCCTTGACCAGGGGCCCAGTCCTGACCTCCAGGCCCTCTTTCGACCCCTCCCGTCACCTTTCCCAAAGCCCTTCCTGAACCCCCAGCCTGACTGAGAGCCCCTCCCACTCTCCCCCACCCTATCTGGAGTGGCCCAATGCCTGTCTGCCCATCTGCTGGATGGAGAGCTGCAAGAACAGGACAGAGTCTTCTGTCCACCAGTATGGCCTCAGCACTTAGCCATAGGCCTGGAACACAGCAGGTGCATAACTATTGTGTATTGGGTAAATAAACCTCACACTGTCGGGTGGATGTTAAATGGGGCCATGCATAAACAGCACTTCACACAGTGTCAGGACATGATGAGCACTTAGCAGCTTTGGCAGCTGCTAACAGAGGCTGCTCCGCTCCATAAGAGTCAGGCTCCTGCACACCCAGGGGTGGGGCCTTTCTTGGGTCTGCCTATTCTGGAGCTGCTCTTGTCCTTCCTCTAATCTCAGAGGCTTCTAGTCCAGCCTCAGGATTCCTGTAGCTTAGGTCTTAGCCTGCTAAATCAGCCACCATTCTAGAACCCTCTTTAGGGAAAGTGTAGGTGGGTGAGGGAAGAACAGAGGATGGAACCCAAAACTGTCAAGAAAGTTCACAATGAACCTGTCTGTGAGTGTCCCAGCATCCTGTGTCCTAGCACTCTCCCTGGGTGTCCAGGCTGGCTGGGGGCCCTCATAGACACACATGCACACCTGCCCCGCTCTCCTCCCCTTCCTGGGATGAGGTGCCTTGGTTGTGAAGCGGGCGGGGCTGCCCCCATGAACCGAGGAGCCCTATCACTGAGACTCGTCCAACATGTGGACCCTGAAGAGTTCCAAGGCTTATGGAGAGAGACCTACTCTGCACCCTAGACCAACACAACTTTGCGAAAGTAGACAGGACAGCACAAAAAACCAGCCTGGGGGTCAGGACTCCTGTGCTCTAGGCCTGTTCACAATGCCCCTTCATTTCTCTACATCTTTGCTTCTGCCTCTGACACAGGACCAGATCAGTGAGCTTCGAACTCTTCTCAGAGGTGCAACCCTTTGGTCAAACTGAATGGTACCAAGACATGACTCAGCGTGTTAGGTAGGTGGGGGTGAGGATGCCCCTGTCCGGCATCTCCTCAGTGGCTCCCAGGGGGGCTTGCTCTGTGACTGTCTGGGTGAACTGTCTCATTGTTGCCCATCTCCCTGCATGCTCACAGTGACCGTGGGCCCTGGGGCACTGAGCACCTAGCAGCTGTGACTCCTGTTCTTGGGGTAGGAGGGGCCCTTGTGAGCAGCATCAGCACCAGGCTTGGAGTCTGTGCAGACCTGCCCTGGACACCTGCCCAGCTGAGCAGGGAGGGCAGGTGAATCAAGGAGCCTGGGTAACAGTGGGGGAGGAGAGGCACTGGCCCAGGATGCTCCTGAGTGACCTTTTGCGGCTTCAGCCATGTGTCAGCACAGCTGACTCCCCACCCAGCCTCTGTGGGCAGAGGGCTCCATGGAGGCCACTTAGAAGGTGGCCAAGCAGAGGGGTCTTACCCACAACATCTGTCAGGTATATAGCTGAGGTCACAGGAAGGACCAAGATGCAATCCTTCCATCATACAGATAAGGAGACTGAGGCCCAGAAAGGTATGGTATCTTCTCTGAGGAGGCAGAGTAAAATGAGAGCCAAAGACCAGACTCCAAGGTACTGGAATTTGTCTAAGAGCCCCCAGCTTGTCCTTTCTCTACAGCCGGCCCTTTCTGTCCACACAGCAAGTGCCTTCTCGTTCTTTCCAACCTCCTTTATCAAAACTGGTCCCAAGAGAAGAGACAGGCGCCTCTTTCCAGCAGGGAGATGTCAGCTCCAGCTCACCATGGGGCAGAGTAGCTAGCGACAGAGCAGATAAGAAATGAAACTCTAATGGAACGTGGATGGCAAGGTGAGGGCACCCACTCCATGAACCAGCAGCCAATCCAGCTCAAGGCCTCCTGGCTGCACTCCTTGGTGTGAGGGGCAGGTGTGGTTCCGAGACCCGGACAGTCACACAGGGCCCCTCACTTGACTCAATGCTCTACTCTTGCCCTTTTAAAATTCTTACTAATTTGTAATTAAGAGATTATTTTCGTTTCATGCCAGGGGCTACAAACTATAAAGCTGGTGCTGACTGGCCAGTCATGAATTGTGGGTCCTTGAATAAGTATCTCAACCTCTGGGAGCCTCAGTTTTCCCATCTGCAAAATGGAAACAATCACAGCGCCTGCCTCAGGAAATTGTTCTGAAGATGAATTAAGAGAACACATTTGGGGCTCTTCACAAATGTCTGGTATATAGTAAACCCTTGACTAATGAGAGTGACTGCTATCAATAAAAATGATTTGACATAGCTGCCCTGCTCCATAAAAAGGATATTAACCAAATCCCAGAGCTAGGAAGCCACGAGATGTTCACAGGTGCCCAGACACCAGGCCACCTCCCTGGCCTCTTACCTTCCTGAAATGGCTGGGTTTGCATCTGCAGCCGGATCTTGATGAGGTCCACGGGCGCACCCAGCCCGACAGAGACCACACCGGCCACCATGCTGGCCAGAAGCAGGTCAGACAGCATGTGGGGTGGGCCAGCCTCAGGCTCCTGGCACCGGTGGTGGCTGAGGAACCTCTGTGTGTTGCTGAAGACCCCAAACACCACCGAGTTGTAGACGGCAATGCTGGCAAGGGGGAAGGACATGCCCTTGAAGAAGCCAAACACCTGTGAGGAGACCCAGGAAGGGGAGGCGTGAGGGCCTGTGCCACCTCTGGCACAGACCTTGCCTCCCTGGAGCCCATGGCCTGGGCGGGGGGAAGCACCACAGGAGAAGCAAGCCAGTATGTCGGTGCAAAGAATAAGTGGGCACTGATGTGAAAGGAGAGACGGGAGCGAGAGAGCACCCTTGCCCTGAGGAGGGACTGGCTTCTGCACGGAGCTGTCTCTTGAGCCATGGTGAGCCGGGCCTGGGGCCCGCATTTGCCACCAGAGTGCTGGTGTTCCTGGGCTGTGGCCGAGGGCAGCCCATGGAGGCCCCGTGGGCTTGCCAAGCACCACATGCTCCCTGCTCATGCGCCACTCCAACAAAAGCATTCTCTGGGCACGTGCCAGGCCCTGCGGGGCAACAAGAAAGAAGCACTTTCCGCCTGCACTGCACTCACAGTCTGGAGGCGGGGGAGGAGGGGACCCAGGCAGACAGACTGACAGGCAAGTAAAACATAGTGCGCTGTCTGTAGTGGTGGGGTGTGAAGGGCCCCACAGCCCCCCAGGGGCACCTGGGCCAGCGGGTAGCTGGGTGCCTCTGAGCACGCGCATCTGTTGGGGAGGATCCCCGAATGAACAGCATGAAGGCTTCTGTACACACATACTGCATTCTCAGCAGACACCGCAGATGTGCCACTGAGCCTGGAAAATCCCAGAGGCCCTTGGAGGAGTCGGGGCCACATCCAGGGCACCAAAGGTGAAAAAGCACCTGGAAGCCATTGTAAAAACTCCAGGCTGTCCTCAAGCCGGTTCAGCCTGACCTGCATGCCTGTACCCTGTTTAACAGTACCCTGTTTACAAGAGCCAGGACACCACCTCACACCAGCGTCCACACACGCATGTCCATGCAGACACACACGCAGGCGCTCACCAGACTCCTCCTCTACACGGCCCCTCCGATAACGTGGGACATCGCCTAGCTCTGAATCGTCATGTCTCAGAGGAGCGCCAACAGTCCCCACAGAAACCCCAGGGCACACGTCCCGAAAAGGAGACTCCACAGCTGCCATTAGAGGACGGAGGAGTAGGACAGCATCACACCGGAACAGCTAGTGCTGGGCTTGCAGGGCTCACCCTGAGCAGACCATCCAGAGAATCAGAACAACATGCAGACACAAGACATGCCTCCTCCAAGGAGAAGAAACACCAGGCGCGAGCAGGAGCCTCCTGAGCTCCAGGCCACTTCCCAGGAGGCAGCCTGGTGGGGACAGAGGTCAATAAGGGGGTCATGTTCCCAGTGACTCAAGGAAAAGCCCAGTGCTGCCGCAGGCTTACACCTATTTCTTTTTTTTTTTAATTAATTTTTATTGGAGTGTAATTGCTTTACAGTGTTGTGTTAGTTTCTGCTCTACAGCAAAGCGAATCAACTATACGTACACATATACCTACAATTTTTTGGATTTCCTTCCCATTTAGGTCACTACAGAGCACCGAGCAGAGTGCCCTGTTCTATGCTGGAGGTGCTCACTAGTTACCTATTTTATATATAGTAATGTATATATATCAATCCCAATCTCCCAATTCATCCCCCACCCCCACTTTATCTCCTGGTATCCATATATTTGTTCTCTGTCTGCTTACGCCGATTTCTTTAAACTAATAGTTCATTTCATCCTGAATTTTAAAATTTATTTAAAATTCCCCAAGGAGGAGTCTTGGAAAGTCTTCAAAAAGCACATACTCATTCTCAAGAATGGCACCTGATGCTTCTACAAAATATGTTTCTCAGATTTTCCCCTCTGCAGAGAAAACCCCTGGGTCCCCTGGTTTGGAGTGACATGTGATACAAGCCTGCTCTGGGTGTCTGGGACCAGAAGAATCATCCCACTCCCACCCTTTGCCCCACTCTGGGATAAAGGGAGCTCGTGGGATAAAGTGGCTTACCTGCCACTCATCTGGTTTTGAAAACCTGACAGGTCACCCTGTTTTTGCAGGAATTTTCCACTCCATGTTCCTAAGTGCCTCAAAATTTCTCCAGAGAGATGACACACCCGGGGACAGGGTTAAGTTTAGGTAATACATAATATCTGAGGAGTGCTATGAGATGAACGGGCAACACCGAGCCAAAGGTGATGAGTGTCGTGAACAGGGGTAAGGATGGTGACCTTGGCCCCCAGGAGAACCTTCCCGCCAGGAGCACTTACACTCTCCCTCCTGTACACGGTGCGAATGCAGCTGAGGGTGCTCCCGTAGCCAGAGCCGGCCTGCAGGCGAGCCTGCGGAGAGACGCAAAGGCAAGGGCCTGAGGCCAGGCGGAGACAAGTCACGTCCCCTCCACTCCCATGATACTGGGCTCCCAGCACGAGGCCCCAGAGAGGGGAAGGCCCTGCCCCTGTGACCCCGTCCCAGCCTGGCTGGCCTTCGTCTTCGACCCGCACCACCTCCCTACATGTCCCATTCGCCCCTTGCTAAATGCAGCGGGAGGCCCCTCGAGCTGAGAGAAGAAGAAAGGCCCATCTGTTGCACAAGAACAACACTGGTTTGGAGACATATGGTTTTGCTGCATCTTGAATACAAGAGCTAACCTGTGGTTCCGGCCTGTCTGCTGTCCAGCACCCTGCCCTCCCAAATACTCCTGGGAGTGGCCTGCTCACCTCACCTCCCGACAGATACAGAACCCCTGCATCTGTCCCCCCAGTGATGTACTGGGCTCCTCGATGGCCTCCTGCTCCCCTGCTCACTCCTTTTTCTGTATCGACACAACAGTCAGACTAATCTTTTCCCAACAACAATGAATGTTTGTCACTGCTGTATCAAGCTCTGCAGAGGCCTCCCTCCAAAATCAGAGAAATCCTCTGTGGTGCCTCTCACCACCCCCAGGCAATTTCCTCCACACCTGCTCTGCCTGCCACATTACACATTCCTGGACCCTGGACCATCAGTTTCTCCCTGCTTCCAGAACATTCCACCTACACTTCTCCCCTGGAAGGCTCTTTATTCAGCTTCTTCAGCTCGTCTTTTGGGTCTGAACTTCAGTGCGCCAGTGATGTGATCTGCTTATCTGTTTTGCTGTTGTTGCTATTCTGTCCCTAAGTCATGTCCTACCCTTTGTGTCCCCATGGACTGCAGCACGCCAGGCTCCTCTATCCTTCACCATCTCCCAGAGTTTGCTCAAGTTCATGTCCATTGCCTCAGTGATATTATCTGACCAGCTCATCCTCTGCCGCCCCCTTCTCCTTTTGCCTTCAATCTTTCCCAGCATCAGGGTCTTTTCCAATGAGTTGGCTCTTCATATCAGGTGGCCAAAGTATTGGAGCTTCAGCTTCAGCATCAGTTTTTCCAATGAATACTCAGGGCTGATTTCCTTTAGGATTTACTGGTTTGATCTTGCAGTCCAAGGGACTCTCAAGAGTCTTCTCCAACACCACAATTCTCAAGCATCAGTTCTTCAGCACTCGGTCTTCTTTATGGTCCAACTCTCACATCCATACACGACTACTAGAAAAACCATAGCTTTGACCAAATGGACCTTTTATGGTAAAGTAATGTCTCTGCTTTTTAATACACTGTCTAGATTTGTCATAGTTTTCCTTCCAAGAGGCAAACTTTTTTTTTTCCCATTTTATGGCTGCAGTCATTGTTCACAGTGATTTTGGAACCCAAGAAAATAAAATCAGTCACTGTTTCCACTTTTTCCCCTTCTATTTGCCATGAAGTGACGTGACTGGATGCCATGATCTTAGTTTTTTGAATGTTCAGTTTCAAGCCAGCTTTTCACTCTCCTCTTTCACCCTCATCAAGAGGCTCTTTACTTACTCTACAGTTTCTGCCATTAGAGTGATATTATCTGCATTTCTGAGGTTGTTGATATTTCTCCCAGCTATCTTGATCCCAGCTTGCGCTTTACCCAGCCCGGTATTTTGCATTTTGCATGATGTACTCTGCATAGAAGTTAAATAAGCAGGGTGACAATACACAGCCAGTCAGTTGTTCCATGTCCTAACTGCTGCTTCTTGACCCTAATACAAGTTTCTTAAGAGACAGGTAAGGTGGTCTGTTATTCCCATCTCTTTAAGAATTTTCCAGTTTGTGGTGATCCACACAGTCAAAGGCTTTAGCATAGTCAATAAAGCAGATTTTTTTTCTGGAGCTCCTTTGCTTTCTCCATGGTCCAATGAATGTTGGCAATTTGATTTCTGGTTCTTCTGTCTCTCTGAAGCCCAGCTTACACAGTGGAAAGTTATTGGTTCACACAACTACTGAAGCCTAGCTTGAAGGATTTTGAGCAAAATCTTGCTAGCAAGTGAAACGAATGCAACTGTACAGGAGTTTGAACATTCTTTGGCATTGCTCTTCTTTGGAACTGGAACAAAACTGGTCTTTTCCAGTCCTGTGGCCAGTGCTGAGTTTTTCAAATTTGCTGACATATTGAGTGCAGCATTTTCACAGCATCATCTGTTAGGATATAAAATAGCTCTGCTGGAATTCTGTCACCTCCATTGGCTTTGTAGGGTATTTGGATACCCTGTGTGGAACAGGGCCATCTTGTATTTTCCTGTCATCCTTGGAGCAGAGCGTGGCCCTGGCGCTCGGCCCTTTGCACTGACTGACCGAGGGGCTGGAGGATGAGATGGTGGCACACCCTAATAGAGGCTGACTCTGCTGCCTGGGGTATCTGTAGACAGGCAAAGGGTCTGAGTAAGTCCACAGAGAAGCCCAGGGCATATTTCACCCTGGGCCTAGACCAGAGCAAAGGTCTGTCAGCCCTGGAGGAAGGTGACATCCAGGCCAGCAGCACAACTCAAGCCTCCAGGGTCTCCAATTGCAACAGGAGCTAGCACATAATATGCACCTACTGCATACGTGGGAAAATGCTGGGCATCTTATGGAACTTATCTCACAGAATCCCACAAATGCTATGAGGTGTAGATACTATCCCCACCTCACTGATGAAAAAAGCTGATTCCCTATACAGTTTCTGATTGCTGCTGTAACAACATATGATAAATTTAGTGGCTTAAAACAGTGCAATTTTATTTTCTTACAGTGGTCTTACTGGTCTATAGAGAGCTGAGCCCTGATTAGAGAACCCTGGTCACACTGCATCAGACATAAACTTTAATCATACCAGGTGTGCCAGGAGCCCGCAGTGAATCCTGACCCCAGCTCTGCTGCCCCAAGAAGCCAGCCTGGCTCTCCCACCTGTGGGGTGGGAGTCTCTGCCCCAGGTCAGCAGCCTGGATCCTTCCAGCATGGCTCTTTCAGAGGGGAGCCTGGGGACCTGGGACAAGTCACTTGTCTGTATCACCACACTCCAGCACATATGTTCTTCAGGACAGAAAGGCTCGCTCACTGTTCTACCCTTGCTGCCAACGTGACAGTCTTCATGACAGCCCTACTGGTGGAAAGGGCTCACAGTCCACTTTATAGATGAGGAAACTGAGGCTCAGAGAGGTTAAGGGAGAAAACACAGGAAGTGGGAACTGGACTCCAGGCTCTTCTGACTCTAGGACCTTTCTCAGTGAATAGGAACTCTAGAGTAAATGCCAGCCAGAAGGAAGAAAAATGTTCTGGAGAGAAACAAGGGCCCCAGGCCAGCCCCGGGCTGGACCCAGAGGCCAGCCATGGAAGCTGGCATCATCAGGCTGGTACTCTCAACAGAGAGGTTCTCAGGTGGAACAAAGACTAGATTTTATGTGTTGGGAAAGCTTCCCTTAGAGGTTCAGGGGGAGGAGTGGAGAAAAGGAGGAGAGTCTTATCCTTTATAGCTGACATGCGGCAGAGGGTGGCCAGGCTTGCCACGCCAGGGGCAGGAGATGAGGATGGGGCTTCCAAACAGGCCCTACCAGCCCCTGACCAGGCTGTGGGTGAGGGAAGGATACTCTATCAGGGAAACACACTGGTTGCCTGGGTAGAAAACACGGCTGTTAGATCTGCAGAGGCAGGGACCAGACTTGCTTTGTCCACCACCTCTGCCCTGCCAACCCCTCAGCACCTGCATGGAGAAAACATACAGGATGTGTTTGATATATGAGCAAAGGCTGGACTTGTGTGAGGCGGGAAATACCTTCAACTATCTAGACATGTAGGCTGACCTCCCCATCAGAAGAGAGCAGGCCTGGGCTCTGACGGAGGAGGGGCCCACAGTCACATAGGGAGGAAGATGGGGAGAAAGGGGGCCACAGCGGCCCCTGGAGGAGGGCCCGAGAGCTCCCTCTTTGTGCACAGTCCTGGTGGAGCATTAGACACGAATGTGACAGTCAGGGTGAGGAGGCACTGTTAGTGGCCGCCTTCTCAGGGTATAGCTCTGAGTGCTGCTTAGCACCAGGTCGGGCGGCCGGAGTGGGGGTGGAGTAGACGTCCCTTTGAGGCACCTCACTTCCCAGTGCTTCAGGTTGTTGTGACCTGGAGTAAGCCCTGCCCCTTTCTGGGCCAGTTTCCACACCTGTAGAACAAGGGGCATGGATGATTCCAATGCCAAGGGGCTTTACTGGCTCCATCAAGTTACCATGGCTTCCCGTTCCCAACATAGGTCCAGAGTCCTAAGCTGATGCTCAAGGCCTACAAGGATTGACTGCTCACCTACCCTTCCTGGATTCTGATCCGTAGCTGCCTTCAGAAACCTGAGGCATCAGCAAAACTGGCCATGTTGGCCTTTCCTAAGCGTGACCCCCAGGCAGTGTCCCTACTTCAGGGCCTTTGCCCATTCTATTCTCTGTGCCTGGGATATCTTTTCCAATCGCCTGACCTTAGATGCTGGTTCAGATGCCACCTCACACTGGAAGCCTTTTCTGGTTCCTTAGTTTCACAGAGGCTTGCAGGGGAACACTCCCAGTGCCCTTGCCCCCTCCCCTGAAGCTCCTGAGAACCTGGAGGCAGAAACGGAGCATTCATGAAAACAAAATCACTGCCAAGCAATGAGGGTAGAGCATTCCAGGCCGGGCCTCCTAGCTCTCCACCCCCATGGACTGGTACAGAGAGCTGCCCCTGGGCTGGCGACCTTCTGGGGATCAGAAACAGCAGGCACACTACTGGAGGCAGACTAGCTCCAGGCCTCTTTCCAAAAGGGAATGGAGACATGGCTACCGTACCTTGACTGTATCCAGAGGGTGGCCGACGATGACGCTGGCTGCACCTGGGGATCAAGAAGACTTGCTGGTTACTCAGCCCCTGGACTTCGAGCTTGCACCAGCTGGCTCTCAGGACAGAACAGAGGACCCAGGCACTTACATTCACTTACTTGTTCCATGCCCAATCACCAGAAGGGACCCTCAGGCATGGGCTCACACACAGAGCAAGGCAAAGAGAATGGAGTAAAACCTGGGCCTTGCCTCCAGGACAAGTACGCTATAGAAAGGGAGGTAAAGGTGCTGGGATAACTGGGTATCAATGCAAAAGAATAAAGTTAGACCTCTCCCTCATACCACATAGGGGCTTCTCTGATAGCTTAGTTGGTAAAGAATCTGCCTGAAATGCAAGAGACCCTGGTTTGATTCCAGGGTCAGGAAGATCTGCTGGAGAAGGGATAGACTACCTACTCCAGTATTCTTGGGCTTTCCCCAGCTGGTAAATGATCCACTTGCAATGTGGGAGACCTGGGTTCGATCGCTGGGTTGGGAAGATCCCCTGGAGAAGGGGAATGGCTACCCACTCCAGTATTCTGGCCTGGAGACTTCCATGGACTCTATAGTCCAAGGGAGTCACAAAGAGCTGGACATGACTGAGCGACTTTCACTGTCATACCATATACAAAGTTAACTCAAAAGAAACCAAAGATCTATCCGGAAGCACTAAAACTACAGAAATCATATACTAAAACACAGAGGGAAATCTCCATGACTATAGCTTTATAACAGATTCTGGAAGTAGATTAGCGGTTGCCCAGAGGGAGAAGAATGGAGTGGGGTTCCACAATAAATAGGTGTGAGGGATCTTACTGGGGGATGAAATGTTCTAAAGCTAACTTACAGTAGTGGTTATGCCACTTAGTAAAATCACTAATAATCACTAAATTGTGTGCTTGAAATGAGTGGATTTTATGATATGTAAAATAACCTCAATAAAGTTGCTTTAAACGTAACCATATAGCATTTAGGGGCTTCCCAGGCGTCACAGTGGTAAAGAATCCACCTGCCAATGCAGGAGACACAGAGATGTGGGCTCAATCCCTGGGTCGGGAACATCCTCTGGAGGAGGAAATGGCAACCCACTCCAGTATTCTTGCCTGGAGAATCCCATGGACAGAGGAGCCTGGCGGGCTACAGTCCATGGGGTCACAAAGAGTCAGACACAAGTGAGCAACTGAGCACACAGATAGCATTTAAACAGCACCTGATACTTATTAAGTATTCCCTGCTAGTACACTCATCTTCATTTCATGGAAGCAAAACCCTGTTGACATAAACAAAATAAGGCCAATCTCAGAATAAAGGGTGACCCAGTACTTACCGCGAGAGGTGCAGAGAGTCTTTGTGTCATCAGAGATTTTGAGCCACTCTGATAGCCTCATGCTCCAGGACATTTCTCAAATCACGTCCCGGGCAGCCCTACTGAAGTTGGTCAGACTACTGAAGGAGCAGTCAAGGGAAGTTTCTCCCTCTCAACAGCTGAAAAGTTGTCTGAAGAGGGCCTGGATGTGCCCACTGGGCCTCTGGGCACAGCCCCCTGACTGATAAATTTAGCCCTACCCAAGGGAGCCTGTGCAACAGAACTGTCCGCAGTGAAAGAAATCACCTCTTCTTGGAAGGGTGAGAGACAGGAGCCCTACAGCGTCTGTCCCCTCTACCTGTGGGGGACAGATATGGACTCCTGCTAGGTGGGAGGGGCCACCAGAAGAGGAACCACCGATTCCAGATGCTGTTTCTGTTTTTTCCTTTCCTACAAGTCTGGTCTCCACACCTAGGACACTTGGTGGGGCACAAACACGACGGCCACAGCCTCTACCTGAGCATGTCAGTATTTTACTTTGACTTTGGGGAGCGGCTGCATCCATCAACATCTCTTTTCCGATGATCCTCTTGTGAGCATGTATGCTAAGTCACTTCAGGCCTGTCTGACTCTTTTGCGACCCCATGAATTGTAGCCTGCCAGGCTCCTCTGTCCGTGGGATTCTCCAGGCAAAGATACTGGAGTGGGTTGCCATGCCCTCCTCTGGAGGATCTTCCCAACCTGTGACTCCTGCATTGCAGGTGGATTCTTTACCGCTGAGCCAGCAGGGAGGCCCAATGATCCTCTTAGATGGAGCCAAAAGAAAGACCGTATTTTACAATAAGCAAAGTCTCTCAAACCTCCAATAGCTGAACAAAGGAGGGATAGACAGACCGCCTACTGGACAGAGAAGAATGAAGAAGGGAGGCAGTGGATGCGACTCTGGCCCGAGCAAATACACCCAGCAGACAGTGGCTCCAGGAGCGGTAGGTAGGGATCAGCCGGCCCAACAGTGCCAGAGGAGAGGTGTGACAGTTGGCAGCAGCTGAAAGCCACAAGGGTTTCCCCTGTCTGGCGGGGGGCGTCTGCTGCCGACGCTGGGTTCCCAGCTCTGCGCTCCAGCTCCCCCAACAGCCGGATGCCCGAAGAGCCAGCCTGACTGTGGTGCCGGGCTCCGCACCCTGCGCGCCTGGCGTGTGGTGCACCCTCACCTACAAGTTCCCAGGAGTGCCCAAATTCAGGTGCGCACCGGGGCGCGGAAGGGAGTGTACGCGCCGGGATGCTCCATTGGCTGTCCACTTTGATGGGCGGTTTAATCATTACGGATCAGGATCAAGTTTTGCAAACCCGAACTTTGAGGCAATCGCAGGCTCCGGAAGAATCTGAGCGGGGCTCGCGGCAGCAGGCGAGAAGCCGCAAGACCAGCCGGGCGGCGAGTGGCGCGCGCCTGGGTAGTGTGTGGGCAGTACGAGGCTGGCGCGGAGTTCCCGAATCAGTCACCGCGTGGAGACTCCGCCCGTGCAGCGCCCGTCGCCTCGCTCTCTTCCTGTCGGGCAGGGCTGTCCCCGTCCACACTCACCTCTGGGGGTCCCTCCATCCCTCCCGCCGG
This sequence comes from Procapra przewalskii, assembly GCA_006410515.1. Lineage (NCBI taxonomy): Eukaryota > Metazoa > Chordata > Mammalia > Artiodactyla > Bovidae > Procapra > Procapra przewalskii. The sequence continues at coordinate 4,680,960 of SJYF01000259.1, forward strand.
GGAGTACGCTCACCTCCGATCCAGCCCGCGACGAAGTCTTCCAGTTGGAAGTTGCCCATGGCCCCGGCCGTGGCGCCTCGCTTTCCCAGAGCTGGGTCAGTGCCCATTCGGTGTCTTCTGAACAGGGCCTGCGGGCAAGCGCGCCAGACGGGTGAAATCAGGGACACGGATTCCCTGCAGGCAGGTCCTCCTCCACACCGAGCCGCCCCACTCCCCGCTCGGGGTGCCCGCGGGCGGCTGACATCACTCCCCCAGTGGACCTTAAAGGCACAGAGCGCGGGCTGGCAAGGGAGTATCCACCTGCAGTTATTCACGTCTCTGAGACGCTGGAAATGATTTCAGGGACATTTTTCAAGTGACAAGAGGTAAAGAGGAAGGCTCTATCTGAAGTCCGAAGTATTTGATTACAAACACCAGGGTCACTCTGTGACTGAATTATTTAGCTGGATGGACACATCATCTTCTCAGCTAAAACAGAGCTGGAATAGTTGTAATTGAATGCCCAACTATCAGGGCTTCCCTGGCGGCTCAGTCGTCAATAATCTGCCTGCAACGCAGGAGTTACAGGAGAGGCAGGTTTGATCCCTGGGTTGGGAAGATCTCCTGGAGAAGGAAATGGCAACTCACTCCAGTACTCTTGCCTGGAGAATCCCATGGACAGAGGAGCCTGGTATTCTACAGTCCATGGGGTCGCAAAGAGTCAGACACAACTGAGTGACTTCACTTTCGCTATCCCCATTCCTAGGAAAATGATTGTATGTCACATAAATTTTACATAGATTTTAATCTTTTAGAAAACTGGTCAAATTAGGAGATGAAAGTTGTCACATCTGAGCTATAGGTTTAGCGGTGCATGGACAGATTTGAGCTTATTCCCAAAGACCTGGCTGCCACAGTGGACCACCCAGGGGAGACCCCACCAGATTTGAAGGTCCAGCAGCACCGCTGGCTGAGGTCACAGAGTCCTCTGCTGAGGGCACCCGGGCCAGGTAGGAATTTCTAAAGCCCTGGAAACTCTCAGCCTGTCCCTGGTCAGGCCTTCAGGAGGGGCGAGGCGAGCCTGGAAGTTGCCTCTGCCTGCTGCCTAGACATGATGTCTGGGTGGCCAGGTAGCAAGCCCACAGTGCCTCTGGAAGTGTGAACCTCTCAGGTCCCAGAAGCTACTGATGCCTCGCCCCCAAGGCTGTCTGGACCAGCCCCCATCCCCAGCAGGCAAGCAGGCCCAAACCCAGCTCAGCCACCTTGACTGAGACACTTCCTGCCACCCCCAAATGTATACCCCTCTGTCTCTGCCCACGTGCTGCAGACAAGCCCATGGAGCCCGTGCTGCCTTGCCCTGAAGACACGCTCAAGTCAGAGTCTAGGCACAGTCTCACTTCCCCCTCACAGGAGCTGTGAGGAGGCACTGGTGTCACCCCAGCGACAGCCACTCGTAGGCGTCAACTTGGCTGGTGACAGTGCCCAGTGATTTAATCAAACACGGATCTAGGTGTGGCTGTGAAGCGAATCTGTGGATGTGGCGGCCAACTGACTTTAAGTCAAGGAGTTTATCCTTGATAATGAGCAAACTTCATCCAACATGGAGGTTTCCCTGAGGAAGACAGTCCACATGGGACATGAGTGGTTCCAGCCTCCCAGCCTGCCGTCCAGATCTCACGTTGCCCAGCCAGACCCTACTGTTAGGTCACAAAGAATCTCCTGCTGGTTTTACTGTGCACACCTGTGAAATAGGGACAAGGCGGCTCATAGAGGGCGTAGGGAGGTTTAATGAGACCCTGTCTGGTCAGGGGGCTCATGACCCCAGAGCTGCGAGCTGGGGAGGCATTCTAGGAACAACCGAACAGACTGCTCTTGACCTTTCCCCACACATTTCTCATCCCTCCCACCTTCCTGTCCAGCCCCTTGCCTCGAAATGGCAGTGGGGTGCTCATGTCACCCTGGGCCTGTGCTGAGCCCCATCAGCCACGGACTCTCTCTTCCTTGTCCATCCTCAGGCAGGGATGCTTACTGTCATCCCAGCTGTGTCCCGCTAGCTGCCCTGGGCCCAGAGACAGCAGCACCTGGAGGTCCAAGGTCATGTCAAACTCTGCAGGGACCCAGCTCCCTCCAGGCTCAGGCTCAGCCTGCACTGTCCAGCCTGAAAGGCTGGGTGGGGGGCAGTCATCTGTCTCTCAATCCCACTCTGGAGGCAGGTCCGGCACCCAGCCAGGCCCCAGCTGGAGGTACATGCTTACTAGAAACATGATCTAGCTATGTGGAGTGAGGGCTCCCTGGCACCGCCAGTGTCCTGCTAGTTCCCAGCAGGGCACCTGGCCTTAGCACCTGAGGTTGCAGGAAATGGCAGGGGCTAAGGTCTGGGGGAGGGCCTCTGCTGTGCCCCCCCACCCCGCCCCACAGCGATGTCACATCCTCCAGGCCAGCATGGCACGACCGCTGCCCAGGACTCCCTCCTCCAAAGCAAGACAGAGTCTGCCACTGAGGCTTGATCCTAAAAGGGCTGAGACAAGTGAGGGCTACCAGTAGCAACCAACCAACCAGTACCCCGCCATGCTTGGGACACGTGCCAGGGCAGTGACGAGAAATCAAAGGTCTCCAAAGAGTGGTCACTCTGTGAACTCACCTTGGAGCCCATCCACAGGCGGCGAGCCTGCCAGTTCCCCAGGTCCACTCTTTTGGAGGACCACCCAGCAGGTGTCAGGGGAGGGGGGATGCTGTCATTCCCTCAGGCCCTCAGTTTGGCATCAAACAGGAAGGTCCCGAGTTGGCAGGCAGAGGCCCCGGAGCCCTGGGACAGCCTCCTGAGCCCAGAAAGCAACTGCTTGAACTGCTAATGAGCTGCAGCAGTGCCGAGGGTGTGAGCTCCTTTGCAGAAGGAAGCTCTGTGCTCCATCCCCAAATGTGGGCCACAGATCTGCCCACGAGGCTCCCCACCGAGGGAGGTAGGGAGGACCAGTTCTCGTGGCAGCCGGGGGCTGGCCAGAGAACCCTAGACCCGGGAGGACGCTGAGTGTGGGGAGGGCTCTGGGCTGCTGCTTGGTCCTGGCATCCCCATATTGGAGCAGTGTTTGTGGTGCTGCCGTGCACACTGTATGCCACCCTTGGGAGAGAGCAGGTGAAGCAACTGAGGCAAAGAGATGTCAACTCCCTGGGGTGCTAGGGCCTGAAAGATTCCCCCAGCTCTTCTCTTCCTTAGCTCCTTCCCCAAAGGTAACCCCCAGAGCAGCTTCCACCACAGAGGCAGTGAGGATGTGCAGATGGGCGGTGCTCTGACAATCAGTGGTGCACATCCCATTTCTCACTTGTCCTTTCTAGTCAGCATCAGTCTCTGCTTTCAGGAAGGTCTCTGTCAGAGAGGGGACTGTTTGCCTGAGACGCCACAGGGGGCGACCATGAGAACACTGGGCTAACTGTGTGTCAGGTAGAAGTCAGGGAAGGCCCCCAGGCTGGGAGCCTCCTGGTTGCACCCTGAGTCTCTCCAGCCTCGGGTCTCTACATCCTCAACACTCTAGGCCAAGCCCAGGTCCCCTGCCTGCGCCCACCTACTATACCTGGGCCAGCTGCTGCTCCTGCCTGACCCCCCACCCCCCACTCCGTGGCAAAGACCCTGCTCTCTCTCTATCCTCAGAGTTCATCCCCTGCTCCTCTTTCCATTCGGGGACCCTCAGGGCCCTCATCTGGCCCCCTCCTAGCTAGACCCGTCGTCTCTCAGCTCACAACGCCCACACCTTGTCTCCCACCTGTCCTTCCTCTACTCAGCGCCTCTGCTCGGAAGGCCCTGCTCCCCCTTGTCGAGGGACCTTTAGCAGTCCCCATAGCCATGGGCATGGCTGTCTTTCCTCTACTCAGCGCCTCTGCTCGGATGGCTCTGCTCCCCCCTGTCGAGGGACCTTTAGCAGTCCCCACAGCCACGGGCATGGCTGTCTTTCCTCTCCGGGTGCTTGTACCTCCTGCGCCGCTCCGTGCCAGCCTCGGATAATGGGAATTCTGGGGTCCCATTCCTGACCCTGGTTCTGATTTTCAAGGTGCTACTGAAGTTCTTCATTTGGGGCAGGATTCCTTATTTTACTTGCAGTTCTCTGAGAAAGTCTATTCAGAGCCATGTTCTGACTGTATTTGGGTCTAGGGTCCATTCAATTTGATGCCACAAGTAAAAAAACAGAGGTGACTGGCTGTGAAGTGAGGGGGGCCAAGCAGCTGCCAGGATTCTGGGCTGCCTGGGCTCTGCTTCTGGTGCTGCTGTTCACTGGGGGCACCTTGGGCAGGTCCAGGCCTCAATTTCCCCTCTGCCTTCTGTAGCAAAGTCGAAGTCTGAAATTGTGGACCATGACGACAGAGGTGGATGTCTTCTTAAGACATGCCACCAGAGGGCGCTGCTGCACAGCATTTGGGGCTCTCAAGAAGCGAAGAAAGGCTTACTTGTGGCACAGGGGGAGGGGTTGCTGGCCTACTTTTCCCTGGAGCTACGCTGGCAGTCAGAGCCAGTATACACGTGGGCACTGAAAGAGCTGCTGACACGGAGGCTCAGGAGGAGTCTGAGGGTGCCAGGGTGAACCTCTCAGGGGCCTGATGAGGACTTGCCTGGTGGTCAGGGGCTAAGACTCCGGCTAAGACTCCACTCTCCCAATTCAGGGGGTCCAGGTCTGATGCCTGGTCAGGGAACTAGATCCCACACACTGCAACCTAAGGTCCTGCATGCCGCAACCAAGATCAAAGATCCTGTGTGTCGCAACTATGACCTGGCATAGCTAAGTAAATAAATAAATATTTAAAAGTAGAGAAAGAAATTCGAGACCAGACTTAAGACCCCACACCTTGAAGAAAGAGTCTGGGTAACAAACTCGGCTCTGAACCCACCCAAACCCATGGCTCTCTGCTCCAGGGTGAGCATGAACATGGCAAAGAGCAGCTTCCTGTTTTTAAGAGAGGGGAGATGTGAAGGACTCCCAGGACATCTCATTTTTGATGCGACTACAAAGAAAAAGACTTCAAAGAATAAAATCTCAAAACCATATGGATTCGATTTTCTCCAAAAATTCGATTTTCTTCCTAAGCGACAAATGATTTGCCAAGGGAGAAGGCTGAAGAGAACCAGCCTTAAATGAGGTACAAGTTCATTTGCAGGGGAGTGGGCAGAAGGGAAGTTGCCCACTGCCCCATGGTTACATGGTTCTGCTGAAGCCAGGTCTCCTGGCAAAGCAGGCAAGCTCCAGCCCTCTCTCCACTGCAAGAACACTGCCTACCCCCACCTTCTCCCTCCTGCCTGCCACCCAGGCGCCTCATAATGACCACTCCTCCCCTAACTTTAGACACATAAAACCACACTGGGCCCCTTTTCTGCCTTATTGATGCTTTATCCAACAATTGACCTGAGTATCTACCAGGAACCCTGATGCTGGGAAAGACTGAAGGCAGGAGGAGAGGGGACAACGGAGCATGAGATGGTTGGATGGCATCACTGACTCAATGGACATGAGTTTGAGCAAGCTCCGGGAGGTGGTGATGGATAGGGAAGCCTGGCATGCTGCAGTCCATGGAGTTGCAAAGAGTCGGACACGACAGAGCAGCTGAACTGAACAGAACCTACCAGAAACTAGGTATAATCTGGGGACAGGGGATACAGTCATTGTCTTAGCACATTCCTCCCAAGTGTAGAGTTAAGACTACTTCCTCTGACTCTCCTACCCTAACTCCAGAGCCTGATCCAGTGAATGAGCCCTTTCTCCCAATGAACCCCCAGAATTTGGCACTATATCTTATGGTAGCCAGTCTCCAAGATGATGGACTTCTGACCACTCACACCCTTGTGAGGTCTCTTTGCACACTGAATTAGAACTCACCTGTGTACGGCAGAGGTGACACTGTGTGACTTCGAAGGCTCAGCTGTGTTAGGCATCCCAGCTTCTGTCTCTGGATGGATCACTCTGGGGAAGCCAGTCACCATGTTGTGAGGCTGCTCAGGTAGCCTTGTGGAAAAGCCTCCTCACAGGGTGAGGAGCGGAGGCCTCCTGCCCACAACCAGCACAGATTTGCCGACCATGGGAGGCAGGAAGCAGACCCTCCAGTCCACAGTCAAGCCTTCAAGCGATTGCAGCCCTGGCCAGCATCTTACCTGCAGCTTCATGAGCGATCCCGGGCTACAGCCACCCAGCCAAGCTGCTCCCAGACTCCTTAACCTTGAGGCTGGGAGAAGATTCATGTTTATTGTTATGTTAAGCTACTGAAAGTGTTAGTTGCTCAGTGGTGTTTGACTCTTTGCTACCTCGTGGACTGTAGCCAGCCAGGCTCCTCTGTCATGGAATTCTCCAGGCAAGAATACTGGAGTGGGTAGCCATTTCCTTCTCCGGGAGATCTTCCCCACCCAGGGATCACACCTGGGTCTCTGGCGTTGCAGGCAGATTCTTTGCCATCTGATCCACCGGGGAAGCCCACTGAGCGACTAACAAATATAACATAAACATAACATAAACATAACTAAGCTTTGAGATAATATGTTATATGTGCTGTGCTTAGTCACTCAGCTATGTCTGAGTCTTTGCAACCCCATGGACCGTAGCCTGCCAGGCTCCCCTCTCCAGGGGATTCTCCAGGCAAGATTACTGGAATGGGTTGCCATGCCCTCCTCCAGCGGATCTTCCCAACCCAGAGATTGGACCCAGGTCTCCCTCATTGCAAGTGGATTCTTTACCATCTGCGCCACCAGGGAGGCCCAATATATTACATGGAAATAGATGCTGATTTTGAGTTTGGTAGAACTTCAGTTAGGTGCTATTAACAGGCGCATTTGACAGAGGCGGCTGTCCAGGTACAGGGGGATTAAATGGCCAGACAAAGAATGCAGAGCTGGAAAGCATTAGAGCCAGGATCGAAACACTGCCCAGCTCTGGAGTCCATGCTCATAACTATTGTGCTTGTATTGTCTGTGCTATGTGCTGTGCTCAGACGCCAGTCATGTCCAATTATTTGTGACCCCGAGGACTGTAGCTTTCCATCTCTGTATTCTTTGGTTGGCCATTTAATCCCCCTGTGCCTGGACCTCCTCTGCTAACGGTACCTAGCTGAAGTGGTACCAAACTCACAATCAACATGTTATGTGATGTACAGTGCTCGGCACTGTGGTTGGCGCACAATGAGCACTCAAGGGAAGTTACTTCTCAACCTTGTTCCAGCCTCTCTTCTCACGTGTGTTCGTGTCTGTGTCGACCCAGAGCAGCTCCCGGCTGTTGCTAGCTGGATGGATGAGAAGCAACCTGCTCTTGACGATAA
>SJYF01000259.1:4688996-4704514 GCA_006410515.1 Procapra przewalskii
ACCCTCCCACCCTCCCACCCAAGAACTCTCTGCCCCAGATCCTTCCGTCAAACCACTCCCTCAAGAGAGCTCCCAGTCTTGAAAAGCTCCAGGGTCTCTTCAGCCCCATGAGCAAGTGAGGTCCCGCCCGCTTGCTCAGGAGATGATGGTGCTTGGCTGCAGGGCTCTCAGCCTGACGTGCAGTCTACAAGCCCCACACACAGGACCAGGGAGTCACACTGGGGCCCGGCTCAGAAAGCACAGGAGGGGGTGGCTTCTCACATACCCAGACACACCTCCTAACTGTCTGAGGGCAGTGAGTGCTCAAGGATGCCAGCCAGCACGGACTCACCCAGACCCGGCTCTGAGGAACACACAAGGGGTCAGGCCAATCCCCTCAGGCCAAGCCAAGGAGTCTTCCAGCAAGGCCACTACATTTCATCCATCACGCTCCCAACCCCAAGTCTCCCAGCCCAAAGGGAAATCATAGGAAACAACAAAAACGAAACTTTTTAGAAGAAATTCTTGCATGTACCTGTAGTATGAGTGACTGCTTTCTTTCCCGTCCTCCTCAACTTCCCCATCCTCAGGAAGAGTGGGGAGCAGGGGCAGGCATCCCCCTGGTCAGGAACAGAAGTCAGCCACCAGGGTGTGGGGGTCAGAAGAAGGGGACAGGGAGCCAGCATGGCGGGACAGAGTGGCTGTGCGCATGGGGCATGGCGGGCATAACTGGGCACTAGAGGACAGTTTCAAACAGCAGCCAGCGAGCACGTGCACAGCCGGGGTGCAGCACGCGGCCCGCAGCCACCTGCTCCAGCCCCAGGGCCCTCTGCTGCGGTACACAGGGTGCGCCTGGAGTTGGGGCACAAGACAACATGTCCATGCAGCCCAAGGAGGCAGGGGCTCTGCAGACTACGTTGCTCCAAAGAGCAGGGAGCTGGAGGAGGAAAGGCAGAGGGGCAGTGAGGAGGAGGGGGGTGGGGGCAGGTCCAGGGCAGCCTGTCGGGCAGCAGCTGACTCTCCCCTGACTGTGTCAAGACTCCCCAAGGAGGGGCATGAGGGCAAGTGCTCGAGCGCTCAGGGCCCCAGGTCAGATGGACCGGGGTGTGAATCCCAGCTCTGCTCTCCATGAGCTGTGTGAGCTCAGGCACGTCACTTGACCTCCCTGAGCTTGTTTCTTCAGCTGTAGAATGCAGATGACACCAGTGTCTGCACCTCAGGGTTATGGAGATGATCTCTGTGAGGGGCCTAGCATCCAGTACCTGCTCCATAAATGGAAGCCACAACTATTACTCCCAAGCATCAAATCAGTGCACCAAGTCCAGCCCTGGGAGTGGAATGATTTATTCACAAGCCAGTCTCTGATCTCTGCACCTCTCAAGTGTTCAGGCAAACCCTGCTCCCTCCCCCTTGTGGAGGCACTCCTAGGACAGCTGCTCTTCACTGGGCAGGCTTTCCAGCTAGGAGAGAGGAGTGGGAGCAGCCAGGGTGGTGGGGTCACCTCCTGGGGTGTGGCTGAACATGGGATGCAGGCTGAGCTCTCCTCTGCTGACTCAGACCCCAGGGTCAAGCCACCAGCTAGTAGGGTGCAGGATCTTCTTTCGAGACCAACAGGAGAGCCTGGGCTTGGGTGCCTGCCTCCAGAGGGGAAGATGAAGGCCTGGGGGCTGCAGTCTCAGGCCAGCTCCAGCCCCACGACAAGCTGAGCCCTGGAGCCTTGCCCCCAGTCACTTCCCCTCTTGCGTGCTGATCATCAGGTACTGGGGGTTGTCTGCTGGTGGTTCCTGCCACCACCAGCTCCTGCTCCCTCACAGAGTGGCTGCCCTGGGCCTGGGCAGCTTTCCTGCAGACTCCTGGCCCCAGAGTGGAGAGGCGGGGGTCCGGGGCTTCTGTGCAGCCCCTCCTCGGGGCTTCTGTAGTAAGGCACAAATCCTGAAGCATGAAGGGACTGGGACCCGAAGGCAATGTCGCTGGAGAGAGGGGCGTCCAGGCTGCTGTCATGGGAATGCCCGGCTGAGACCAGCAGGATGGGGCAGCAGGCAGCTGAGTGAGAGCGCCCAGAGGTGAGGTCTGCTGGGCCAGCCTGGGTCCAGGGGAGACAAGAAGGTCAGCCAGGCTTCCAGGTTCAGCCTGACACCCAGGGCTGGCCTGGGCCTCCACTCCACAGTAGCACTAGGAGCAGAAGGGAGAGGCGTGCCTGATCTACAGAAGGGAAGCTCTCAGCAGTGCAGGTCACCCCCTCCAACCCCCGCCCAGGGCTCCCAACTGGGATTAGAACTCACTCATCCCACCGCCTCCATCTTGCAGGCACAGGGATCGGTGCCAGCTTCATGGTGCTGGAAGTGGCTATTAGTGATTCTGTGGGGCTTGGGCTTTGGGTCAAATCCCAGGACTGCTCTTGATAGCATCATCTCTGGCCAAGTTGCTTAACTTCTTCAAGTCTCATTCCATAAAATGGGAATAATAGTACCTACCTCATAGGAGTCTTACTAGGAAAAATGAAATGGCACATATGAACCGTTTGTCTGGGAACCTAAGAACTAAACAGTAGCTACTACTATAATCTGTCTTTATAAGGAAGCTGAGAATCATGATGCTTAAAACACATTTCCCAGGCTACTTTCCAAGTAAGTGGCCAAGCTAGGATTGAGCGAGGCAGTCTGCCTCCATTCTCTGTGCTCTTAACCAGTGACACACTGCTCCCGCTGACCCTGGGGGGCCCTGGCCGACCTACTGGGGTCAGGGACCTGGGAGAGGTCTGAAGGGCCCCGGGGCGCCCGCTGCTCCGTGCATGCTCTGTAGTCTCCCTGACTCACAGAGCAGTCGCCGCTGATTGTCCTTGTGCAGCAGCAGGCCTGCACCTCTCTCCTGGTAGGGGGGCCACGGGAGCCTGCACATGACCTGCCAGGGAGGGCCAGGAGGGGGAGACTCTCCTCCTTGGAGCGATAGTAAGGGAAGAAGCTGCTGGGCAGCTCTGAGTCCTCCTCTCTGACACTCTGGTCTCCTCCTTGGTCCCTGAAGACCTCAGGCCGTGGGGCCAACTCCTCCTCAGCCAGGAGCTGCCCGTAGGTGCGGAAGAAGGGCAGGTACTCCAGGGCCACCAGGGGCCCATGGGAGAGGTCAAGGTTGCTGAGGGACTTGCTGACCCCTGAACCGGTGGCCTGTAGTTGCTGGGATGGGGGCTCTGGGTTGTCCTCCTCCAGGAACCTTGGAGAGGACGAGACTCTGGGCTCAGCCTTGCAGCTCTCCTGGGACATCTGGGAAGAGAAGGGTGTTCCATCTGTCATGGCACCCAACTCCCTCAGCCCCTCCAGCTTTCCCTCCCCTGCTCCTGCCAACACTGGAGGCTAGAGGGGTTTTCCAAATGCGGCGCTGCTTGGTTAAACCCAGGGTGGCTCCCCAGCCAGGGTCAGGTTGCCCACAAGCCCCAGGGCACCCAGCCTGCTGGCACCCACAGTCTCACAGTGCCTTCCTTCTCCCTCCTGGAGATGCCAGTCAGCCTTCTGTCCTTCCTACAGTCATAGCAAGTAGGTCATGCTTCAGAGCCTGTGCCCAAACCTGCTTTTAGCCTCTCAGCTAAGAGGAGCATTTCCAACCCCCACCTCCCCCAGCTGACTCTGGATCACCTCGGCCTTCACTTCTACACTGAAACAGTTTTTTTTAATCAGAAGTCTGCCTGCTCCATGTGTGAGCAGTCTTTTCTCACTCAACTGATACTTTTCCAACAAGTGATGGGTTTAACTTGCTGACTTTCAGTGCATCTAGAATGCCCTACCAGCTTCCCAGTGGCTCAGCGGTAAAAAATATCTGCCTGCAATGCAGGAGCCACAGAAGACACAGGTGGGGTTGATCCCTGAGTTGGGAAGATGCCCTGAAGGAGGGCATGGCAACCCACTCCAGTATTCTTGCCTGGAGAAGCTCCACAGACAGAGGAACCTGGCAGGCTACTGTCAATGGGGTCGCAAAGAGTTGGACTTGACTGAAGAGACTTAGCACACATGCACATGCCCTACTCTCTGTCCACTCCAGCCGTGCAGACCTTCTCTAGGTCCTTCTTACTTGCCAACTAACCTCTTGCCACAGGGCCTTTGCATGTGCTAACGCTCCTGCCTGGACTCTCTCCACTCTCCTTTCTCCTAGTTGACAGCTTCTCCAGCTCCTGGCTTAGGGTCTCTTCCCTAATTCCTGGCTTGGTTATTTCACGCTACCATTGACGCCCACCACCCTGGGACTTCTCATTCAGAGCATCCATTCCTCTGCTGTGAAACATTAATTTGCATGATTACTTGATTAATGCCTTTCATCTCACTGTTTATAAACTCCACCTAGGCAGAAGCAGCAGCAGGCAAGGCCCATCTGTCTTCTATATCCTTGGAGTCTACAACAGCCCTGACACACAGTAGATGCCAAATAACGAAAGAATAAAAGGAAGGTTGAAGTGAAGGAAAGAAGAAAAAGAACGCTGAACTGGGCTTAGCCAGGAAAAAAGTCCTTACCAGACTCAATGTCACCAGGAGGGAGAAGCCATGTCTTAGGGTAGGGTGGGGTGGAGAATGAGGAATTACTGTCCAGGCCCTGAGGGGACAGAGGCACCTAGAGCACCTGTCAAGTGAAAAGCCAGCCCATGTTCCACCTTTGTTTGTCAGGACCATGGGTATATACTGGGGTCTATGGGTTGCACACATGGCTTCTGGGTCACACAGGAGGGACCTACTGTGTTCTGACCCTTGCCTTCTTGATCCTGGATGGGGCCTCTGGGCCTGGAGTGCCACCTTCTGCCACAGGCCACATGGTCCATGCTTGCCCCAAATCCTGTGTACAGTTTGAGCACAAGGTCCCCGTCCCAAGTCTTAACCCTTGGTCAGTGCCTGCTACCCTGCTGACCGTGAGCTCCTGGAGACAGGGGACCAGGCCCTCCTCTGAGTCCCACATGCTCCACTCAAGCCACTTTTGCTGAGCTTCTTCCACTCCCCAGACAGCCCATGGGCACTCCCAGAGAGTCCTCTCTCTCTGGGAGTCCTTAGAAGCACATGAGGACAAAGCCTTTCCAGCTTTGCTGGGTCAAGAAAACAGGACAGACTAGCAGCGGTGTCGGGGTTTAAGCCTGAGTCTGCCCTGCTCTGAAGCCTTTTCACTGTGACTTACATGGTACCGAGAGTTGAACCATGTCCCCTGTAAGATAGGAGGTCCTAACCCCTGGTAGCTGTGAATGAGGCCTTACTTAGAAATGGGCTCTTTGCAAATGGAATCCAATTAAGATGAGGCCATCCTAGATTAGAGTGGACTCCAAATCCAATGACTGATGTCCTTATAAGATGAAGAGCATGTGGACACAGACACAGGGAGAATGCCTTGTGACAGTGGAGGCAAAGATTAGAGCAACGCTGACGCGAGCCAAGAAATGCCAAGGAGCGCCAGCAGCCACCGGAAGCTCGGAGAGGCGCAGGGAGCAGATCCTCTCTCTGAGCCCCGAGGAAGGACCCAGCCCACACCTTGATTTTGGCTCCCGACCTTCAGAACTGTGAGAGAACCCGTCTGCACTGTGTGAACCACCCAGTTTGCAGTGACTTATTTTAGCGGCCCTAGGACACTACCTCACATGGGTTGGTTGGATGGCTGGTTGTGTGGATGAAGGGCTCTGACACAAGGATGAAGGCTGGCAGGGCTCTTCTGGAGAGCAGCTTGTGGGGAGAGGCCCGTCGCCATGACCAGGGGCCCCTCTGTGGGCTGGGCTCACCTAGGCCTTACTCTTCCTGTCATGCGGTGGTGCTGGCCCAGTGTGGGCCTCCCAGTGGTGGGCCAACAGCTCTCCCAGACCTCAGTCTTTCCCACCTGGGTCCTGGCTCCACTCCACCAGCCAGCCTGGACTGAAGGAAGTCAGAACTGCCTCCATTAACTCTCCAAGGGGCTCAGCCAAAGGTGGCCGGTGCACAATGCTGTTTACACTGTCTCCCCCCAGATGCTACCTCCAGCTGCCTTTGGAAAGTCACCAGCAGCCCTGAGTCATGACAATATCAAGCTTCATCTTCAAACTCTGGGTGAAAAGACAAAGCCTCCTCAGCAGATCCCTTCCTCCTGGCCTCCTCTTCCCCCTGGGAAACCTCTGCGCCTGGCAGAGAAGATTCCATCATGAAGTCACAAGGCCTGGTGCCAGGCAAGAAAGCCAGATGGCTCCGTTACCATGGAGACTCCTGCCCAAGCACCCAACACCTGTGATCATCACCTGCCTCTTAATTCAGCTGAATCCAGAGCCTTCCCAGAGGCTCAGGGGGACAAAGGGCAGGCAGGCATCTTCCAGAAATCAGATCAGTTCTCCATGACAGGGCCAGTGAACTCACTGGGAGACTTGTGCCCAGAGACTCACAGAGTCCCCCAGGGCCTCCAGCAGCAGGTGGGGAGGGACCTCAAGTATCTATTCTGCTGCCTGGGACCATCTGCACCTCTCCTTACCTGGATGCCTCAGGCTCCTTGGGAATGCAGCCAAGCCCGGATCTCTGGTCTCCATCTCTGTGGCCCCTCCTCTATTGTTCTTCCCTGGTCACTAGTGAGCACGAAGTGAGGCGGCCATTCAAGGACTGATTGTGCCAAACGTCTACCTTCTCCCATGGAGCCAGCAGCCCCAGCTCCTCTCCCAGCCCTGGTGCTCCTGCTCAGAGTGAAGAGACGAGCATTTGTCATCACTTGCCTAGTGTCTTACCCCACTGAATGATTCCCACACAGTCCTCTCTACAGACTTTCAAGCTGCAAAGTGCATCACTATTAACCTTACAGACTGGAGACTTGAGCCTCAGTACTAGGACAGCCTGGAGAAGCAGACTTCAGAGTTAGTCTTCAGCCTAAGGGCTCAAGACAGGAGATCCTCAGCCCACCATGGAGTGGAGGCAAGGGGCACAAGGCCTGGGCGTCAGACCACAGGTTTACCCAGCAGGAGATTCCAAGTAAAGTGTGACTCAGTGGACCCCTAGGCCCAGGCAGGGCTCCCTCATCTCTCTGTCAGTTTTTCTCTTTTAATAGACTCAATTCCTGAATCCATATGGAATTTATTTTTTGTAAGTGGTAACAGATAAGGTTCTAATTTTTATATGTTGAATGGTTAGTCAGTTGACTCAACATCATTTATGGATACATCATTTCTCTCTCAACCTGATTTAAAATACCAAAGCATAACCCACATTCTAAATTCTTAACTGTTTCAAACTCAAGTCAGTTTCTTGAAATTATTGTTTTGTCCCTCTCTTTGACTCGCTTGGTACCAATGCCATATTATTTTGATCTCTTCAGTTTGATAATTTTAATTCATGTTATATAATCATCTTTTTAAAAAAATCAATGTTATCAAGGTCTAATTTATATACACTGTAAAGTACATGGTCCACCAAAGATCTAAGATCATGGCAGCTTGTCCCATCACTTCATGGCAGATAGGTGGGTAAACAGTGGAAACAGGGACAGACTTTATGGGGGGGTGGCTCCAAAATCACTGCAGATGGTGACTGCAGCCATGAAATTAAAAGACACTTGCTCTTTGGGTCTGAGCCACTAGGGAAGTCCCTTTGGAAAAAAGGCTATGACAAACCTAAACAGTATATTAAAAAGCAGAGACATTACTTTGCTGACAAAGGCCCGTGTAGTCAGAGTTATGGTTTTTCCAGTAGTCATGTACGGATGTGAGAGTTGGACCATAAAGAAGGCTGAGTGTTAAAGAACTGATGCTTTCAAACTGTGATGCTAGAGAAGACTCTTGAGAGTCCCTTGGACAGCAAGGAGATCAAACCTGTCAATCCTAAAGAAAATCAACCCTGAATACTTATTGGAAAGACTGATGCTGAAGCTGAAGCTCCAATACTTTGGCCACTGATGCAAAAAGCCAACTCATTGGAAAAGACCCTGATGCTGGGAAAGATTGAGGACAGGAGAAGGGGGAGACAGAGGCTGAGATGGTGGGATGGTATCACCAATTCAATGGACATGAGTTTGAGCAAGCTCCAGGAGATTGTGAAGGACAGGGAAGCCTGGCATGCTGCAGTCCATGGGGTTTCAAAGAGTCAGACATGACTGAACAGTAATAACAAATCTATACACCCAAATGACAACCCCAAAATTAATATATAGAAATACCTCTTTTCAGGTAATCCTCTGCTTCCCAACTCCAAGCAACCATTGATTTGCTTTTTGATAGTAAGGATGCATTCTAGAATAAATGGAACCACACAATATGTATTCTTTAATATGTGACTTTTAGTTTCACATTTTAAGACTCATTCTTACTGTGGCACAGTTTGCTCCTTTTTATCAGTGAGCAGTATAACATTGTATG
The DNA here is from genome assembly GCA_006410515.1 of Procapra przewalskii. Lineage (NCBI taxonomy): Eukaryota > Metazoa > Chordata > Mammalia > Artiodactyla > Bovidae > Procapra > Procapra przewalskii. The sequence continues at coordinate 4,697,293 of SJYF01000259.1, forward strand.
GCATGACAATGTGTTTATTCATTCATCTGTGTAGAGGCATTTCCATTGTTTCCATCAAAAATAAAAAGCTGCTCTGAATAGCTATATACAGGACTTAACATGGGCATAGTCTTCATTTCTCTCAGGTAAATATTTTGAATTCAAATAGCTTGATCACAGGCTTCCCTGGTGGCTCAGTGCTAAAGAACCTGCCTGCTAATGCAGGAAACACAGGCTCAATCCCTGGTCTGGAAAGATTCCACTTGCTGCAAAGCAACTAAGCTCAACAGTGATACTACTATTGAGCCTGTGCTCTAGACCCCAGGAACCACAACCACGTGAAACCCTTGCACCCTAAAGCCTGTGCTCCACAACAAAAGAAGCCTGAGCACCACAGCTAAAGAGTAGCCCCTGCTTGCTACCAGAAAAAAAGCCTGCACAGCAATGAAGACCCAGACAGCCAAAAATAAATAAATAAAAACAATGAAAAAAAAAAAAAAACCACACAACTTGATCACATAGTAAGTGCATATTTAAATAAGAAACTGCCAAACTGTTTCCAAAGTGGTTATATCATTTTTACATTTCTGACAGCAATATATGAAGGTTCTAGTTGCTTCACATTCTTGTGTGTTGTGTGTGTGTTAGTCGCTCTGTCGTGTTCGACTCTGCAAACCCATGGACTATAACAGTAGCCTGCCAGCCTCCTCTGTCCATGGAATTCTCCAGGCAAGAGTACTGGAGTGGGTTGCCGTTACCGTATCAAGGGTAAATCTTCCCGACCCAGAGATCAAACCCAAGGCTCCTGAATTGCAGGCAGATTCTTCACTGCCTGAACCACCAGGGAAGCCCATCACAGGTTCTCACCATCATTTAAAACTTTTGCCATTATAGTGGGTATGTCACCCAACTCCAGTACTCTTGCCTGGAAAATCCCATGGACGGAGGAGCCTGGTGGGCTGCAGTCCATGGGGTCGCTAAGAGTGGGACATAACGGAGCAACTTCACTTTCACTTTTCACTTTCATGCACTGGAGAAGGCAATGGCAACCCACTCTAGTGTTCTTGCCCGGAGAATCCCAGGAACAGGGGAGCCTGGTGGGCTGCCGTCTATGGGGTCACACAGAGTCGGACACCACTGAAGTGACTTAGCAGCAGTGGGTATGTAGTGGTATATCTTTATGGCTTTAATTTGCATAAATAACTAATGATATTTAGTATCTTTTCATGTGCATGGTCTTTTCCTAATGCTGGGAAAGATTGAAGGCAGGAGAAGAGGGCGAGAGAGGATGAAATGGTTGGATGGCATCACTGATTCAATGGACATGAACTTGGGCAAACTCCAGGTGATGGTGAGGGACAGGGAGGTCTGGTGTGCTGCAGTCCCTAGGGTTGCAGAGTCGGACACGACCTGGTGACTGAACAACAAACACGTACATGTTGTCAATTTATGTTATCTTCATTTCTGTCCAAATCTTTTGCCAACGCTTAACTCTATTGTTATTGTTAAAGTCCTGGTGGGACTTCCCTGGCAGTCCAGTGGTTAGGACATGGTCTTTCAGTGCCAGGGACCCGGATTTGATCCCTGGTGAGGAAACTAAGATCCCACAAGTTCAGCATGGCAATTAAAAAAAATATATTAATGTAAACTGCATCTATTCAAAGTGTACAATTTGATACGTTTTCACTTATATCCACATCTGAGGACCCATCACCACAACCAGGTTAGCAGATACTTTTATCACCCCCTCAATTTTCCTCCTGCACTTCTGTTCTGTCCCTCCCTCAGGTCCATCCCCAGGCTTGCTCTCTGTCACGATAGATTATTTTTCATATTTTGTCCTTTGGGGAATTGGTAGAGCCTCTTGCATATGTCAATTTCTTTCTTTCACCAAATTTGGGAAGCTCTAGGCCAAATATTTGTCAAATATTTTCTTCCCAGCTTGCTTCTCCTCTCCTTCTGGGACTCCAATAACACACATGTTATTTTTTAAAAATACATTTTCCCACAGATCCCTGGAGCTTTGCTCATTTTTTCTGATTTTCTTTTTTCCTCTGTTCCTCAGATTGTTTAATTTCTATTGATTTCTTCGAGTTTACAGGTTTTTCCTCTGGTTATCACCAATCTGCTACTGAAATCATCCAGTAAACTTTTTAGTTTCAGATTTTGAATTTTTCGGTTCTAACATTTCCGTCTGGTTCTTTTTTATAGTTTTATTTCTCTGTTGAGAACTTCTATCCTTTTAATCATTTCCAATATTTTTTTAACCTGGTGGAACACAGTTATCACATCTTCTTTTGAAGTCTTTGATAATTCCAACACATGGATTACCTTGCTTCGTAAGTTGCTTCAGTCGTGTCCAACTCTGCGACCCTATCAACTGAAGCCCACCAGGCTCCTCTGTCCATGGGATTCTTCAGGCAAGAATACTGGAGTGGGTTGGCACGCCCTTCTCCAGGAGATCTTCCTGACCCAGGGATTGAACCCAAGTCTCTTATGTCTCCTGCTGTGGCAGATGCGTTCTTCACCACTAGTGCCACCTGGGATACCTTCGAACTGGCATCTATTGTCCCTTGAGAACTGGCCACATTTTTCTGGCTATGCTAGGTAATTTTGAAATGTCCTGGACATTATGAATATTATGTTGTAGATCTGGGTCCTGTATAGAGTGTCTGGAGACAGTTGGTTTCTTTGTTTTAGAGGGCAGTCCAGGTTCAAGCTGCAAGTTCTGTCTTACCTTCTGTATGCTGTGGTTCAAATCTTAGTTCAGTTTTCTAAGCCTTTGTTGTGTTGCAGTGGTGGTTTGGGTCTGTCCTGTGCTTAATATTATTTAGTGAATAGGCTAAAAAGATGGGTCCCTGAAAGCATAAAACTCATTTCAAAAAGCTTTTATGTGGATGGTTTAAACCTGAGTTTGGTCCCAGAGCTTGGCGGTGCTGATTTGGGTCTGTCCCACTCACGTGCAGCTCAGGGCTTAGTTGCTCCCAGACCTGGCGCGCTGCCCCCTGTGTCGCTCTCACATGGTGGCTCTACTCCCACCCGAGCAAGCCAGCAGCCTTCCTCCAAGAAACTTCCTAGGTGATCCCAGAGGCTGTATTAACCTGCTAGGGCTGCCATAATACAATCCCACAGACTAGGTGATGTAAACACTCGAGTTTATCTTCTCACAGTCCTGGAGACTAGAAGTCTGAGGTCAAGGTCCAGGCAGGGTTGGTTTCTTTCGAGGCCTTGCTCCTTCCCTTGTAGACGGGCCCCTCCTCCCTGTGTCGTCCCACGCGCATGTCCATGTCCTAGTCTCCTCTTCTTGCAAGGACACCATCACATGCCTCTATGGGCTTCCCAGTGGTAAAGAATCCGCCAGTTCAGGAGACGTGGGTTTGAGCCCTGGGTCGGGAAGATCCCCTGGAGAAGGAGATAGCTACCCACTCCAGTATTCTTGCCTGGAGAATTCCATGGACAGAGGAGCCTGGTGGGCTACAGTCCATGGGGTCACAAAGAGTCAGACATGACTGAGCACGCATACACATAAGGATATCAACCATATTGGATTAGGGCCCCTCCTTATGACCTCATTTTGCCTTCAATGCCTCTTTAAAGACTCTGACAATTCATGTTGATATATGGCAGAAACCAAGACAATATTGTAAAGCAATTATCTTCCAATTAAAAATAAATAAATTAAAATTAAAAAAAAAAGGACTTATCTCCAAATTACATCTGAAGGTACTAGAGCACCAGGCTCCTCTGTCCATGGAATTCGCCAGGCAAGAATACTGGAGTGGGTAGCTATTTCCTTCTCCAGGGGATCTTCCCGACCCAGGGTCAAACCCACATCTCCTGAACTGGCAGATTCTTTACCATTGGGAAGCCCATAGAGGCATATGACGGTATCCTTATAAGAAGAGGAGACGCTGTAACATGTGAATTTGGGGGGATACAATTGGGCTCGTAACAGGTCCTCATCCTTCTTCTGTCCCCCTTTCTCAGACTGTGCCCAGATAGAACGGCCTCCTTCTGCCTCCCCGGATTCCCAGAGGCACTCCTGTGCTCCCCTGTCCTCTGCAGGGACTTTGCCACTGCCCTCTCTGAGTCTCAGAGTCCTCAGCTGTGAAGTGGGGATAATAGCAGCCTAAGCTAGTGACAAGAATTAATGTCGAGAACAGTATAAGTGATAAGAAGAGTGCCTGGAACATAGTAACCTCCCTACCAGATGACAGTAATTATTACTGTTACCTCTCCCATGGGTCCCCAGGCTCCTTGTCCACAACTTCTCAGAGTACCCCAAACCTCTCAGCTCACAAGACCTAGATGGGGACATGAAAAGTGACCTCTCCCACAGGGCTGCCAGGGCTCCAGGGACACTGGTCAGGAATCTCTAAAGTAATAGATAGATCTGTGCGACCCCATAGACTACAGCCCACCAGGCTCCCCCATCCCTCGGATTTTCCAGGCAAGAACACTGGTGTGGGTTGTCATTTCCTTCTCCAATGCATAAAACTGAAAAGTGAAAGTGAAGTCGCTCAGTTGTGCCTGACTCTTAGCGACCCCATGGACTGCAGCCCACCAGGCTCCTCCGTCCATGGGGTTTTCCAGGCAAGAGTACTGGAGTGGGGTGCCATTGCCTTCTCTGACATATAGATAGGAAGGAATATTGTATAAATTATATATAAAATGTGACATTAACCTTTGTACTTATTTTGTGTATTTTAAAATACCAGTCATTAAGCCAATCAGCTATTACGGTGATATTCTATTACTTCAACACAAATTTTATGTAAAATGTACTGACTATTACTTTTAAATGAGAAAGAAGAAAAATCGTATGCCCTACAGTTCCCTCAGAACTCTTTCATATAACTTTCAGTGGGGAAAATAGGTACTTTCCTTGTTATCCACAAGGGGGAAGACTGATTCCGTTTCTTCTGGAAGGCACATTTTGGGTCTTCATTAAAGATCATTTTAAACTATTATTTTTGATTTTTTGTGAGTGACTATTTCTTTCAAAGAAATGAACCTTCTATTCATGCAAGACATCTTTTTTTTTTAAGCTGACAACTTACAGATGGCCACTGGTTTGAAAACATATTTCAAAATCATTTACACACACACACACACTGCCCGCAGTCAATCATTAAAGAGTCTAACATGCCACATCCCGAATGTAAGAACTCTGTGGTCTTTCCACTAGAAAGTCAAGCAAATTATTTAAATTCACAGGAAAGAAAAAAAAAGAAAGAAATTTCTCAACATCAAACAGAAAACATTCTCTCTTTGAAAATGTAAATCCCTTAAATATATTCAAGAATTTTAACAAGCATCCCAGAAAACTATCCTATTACTCTTTGAAGCCCATAAAGAATTTTCTGAAAACAGTCACAGGCTACTCTGGGCTGGGAGGAGAGGCTTATAAGTGACAATGGAGGTGGAAGGGGGGCCCATGAGTCCCTGGGCACCTTTTTCCAGAAAGGCAGAACCACCTTGAGAGACTCACTGGGCAAATGCAGGGGTGTGGGGGAAATCTAAGAGGAAGGCATAGGATCCGTTTCCCATCTGGTTTACATCTGGGGTTAGAAATAGGACACAGAGCTCTGAACTACAGCAAGAGCCTCAGAGAAGATATTAAGAGCAGAAAGTTGTGGAGAACTTGGATCTCTCATCTGTTCCCTACTCCAATCCAAGCCTGAGATGGGGGGTGGGGGGTGGGAGGGCATTCCAAGAGGATAAACGGGGATAAAAGGCAAGCCAGAGGTAAAAATGGTTGATGCTCAACCCTCTTTCAAGCAAATAAACAAACATTACCTTCATTTCTGGGAACTGGATCTCCATCTAAGTTCAGGAAAACATGAGTCTGGAAGATAACAGCTATTTACTCAAAAAAGTTTTTCCTAAGAAAATAATTGGACGATATTTTCAGAGATATGGCTTTAAGGTACTTATTACAGTGTTGTTTATAACAGAATAAGTTCTATGAAAAATAAAATTAAAAAAGAAAGTCCCTAAAAATTTGACCAAATATTTGACCTAAATAATGGGAGATCGGTCAGATAAAGGATATTATATCCACACATGTAAATATTATGAATTAGTTTAAAATTATAACATAGAAATGTGTTCATTGCTATGGAAAAAGAGTCATAATATATTAACTGAAAGACAGCTTGGTTATGAAATAGATTATGCAGAATGCATATGTTTTGGTGTACTTGTATATGTTATCATTTCTCTTTTTTGCTAATTTAAAGGTTTTAGTCCTACTAAAAATAATATACAAAATATGTGCTAGCTACACAAAAGTTATTTATAAAATGACAACTCAAATGTCTATCAAAAACTTCAGCAAGATTATTTAAAGATACAGGCAAGATTACTCAAAAATTGATATGGAAAGACAAAGGAACTAGAATAGCTAAAATAATTTTTTAAAAAGAATAAAACGAGAAGAATCACTCTACCTGATTTTAAGATTTAGAACTTCCAGATGTTCAGCTGGTTTTAGAAAAGGCAGGGAAACCAGAGATCAAATTGCCAACATTCGTTGGATCATCGAAAAAGCAAGAGAGTTCCAGAAAAACATCTATTTCTGCTTTATTGACTATGCCAAAGCCTTTGACTGTGTGGATCACAATAAACTGAAAGGGAATACCAGACCACCTGACCTGCCTCTTGAGAAACCTATATGCAGGTCAGGAAGCAACAGTTAGACTGGACATGGAACAACGGACTGGTTCCAAACAGGAAAAGGAGTACGTCAAGGCTGTATATTGTCACCCTGCTTATTTAACTTATATGCAGAGTACATCATGAGAAACTCTGGGCTGGAAGAAACACAAGCTGGAATCAAGATTTCTGGGAGAAATATCAATAACCTCAGACATGCAGATGATACCACCCTTATGGCAGAAAGTGAAGAGGAACTTAAAAGCCTCTTGATGAAAGGGAAAGAGCAGAGTGAAAAAGTTGGCTTAAAGCTCAACATTCAGAAAACTAAGAGGCATCTGGTCGCATTACTTCATGGGAAATAGATGGGGAAACAGTGTCAGACTTTATATTTTGGGGCTCCAAAATCACTGCAGATGGTGACTGCAGCCATGAAATTAAAAGATGCTTACTCTTTTGGATCGCAGCCATTCTGACTGGTGTCTACAAGCAATAAATGCTGGAGAGGGTGTGGAGAAAAAGGAACCCTCTTACACTGCTGGTGGGAATGCAAACTAGTACAGCCACTATGGAAAACAGTGTGGAG
>SJYF01000259.1:4722725-4735524 GCA_006410515.1 Procapra przewalskii
CTAAGAGGCATCTGGTCGCATTACTTCATGGGAAATAGATGGGGAAACAGTGTCAGACTTTATATTTTGGGGCTCCAAAATCACTGCAGATGGTGACTGCAGCCATGAAATTAAGAGACCGCTTACTCCTTGGAAGGAAAGTTATGACCAACCTAGACAGCACTTTGTCTAGTCAAGGCTATGGTTTTTCCTGTGGTCATGTATGGATGTGAGAGTTGGACTGTGAAGAAAGCTGAGCGCCGAGGAATTGATGCTTTTGAACTGTGGTGTTGGAGAAGACTCTTGAGAGTCCCTCGGACTGCAAGGAAATCCAGCCAGTCCATTCTGAAGGAGATCAGCCCTGGGATTTCTTTGGAAGGACTGATGCTAAAGCTGAAACTCCAGTACTTTGGCTACCTCATGCGAAGAGTTGACTCACTGGAAAAGACTTTGATGCTGGGAGGGATTGGGGGCAGGAGGAGACGGGGACGACAGAGGATGAGATGACTGGATGGCATTACTGACTCAACTGATGTGAGTTTGAGTGAACTCCGGGAGTTGGTGATGGACAGGGAAGCCTGGCGTGCTGCGATTCATGGGGTTGCAAAGAGTCGAACACGACTGAGAGACTGAACTGAACTGAATTGACCTGCCTGGCGAGGGAGAAAACAGTCGTTGGATTCCACCCTGTGCCTTTCACGTTGGGGTTCCCATTTGAACACACCAGTTATTTCCTCTTCCAGATCCTCTTACTGCTGCTACATGTCTGAGATGATGGAGTAACATGGAAGCTCTTCTCAGACCTCAGCTTAGCTGCCTGGACCCTCACTGACTGCCTCTGCGAGCGTTTCTTGGGTTTCTCAGAGTCTGTTTTGCTTATACAACTGCTATTGGTCAGAGGTGGCCAATGCCAGTTGCTGTAACAGAATATATCAACTCTTAACGGCTTAACTCAGAAAAGGCCTATTTCTCACTCACAGAAAATCTACAGTGGCCATTGCTAAACGGTGTGCTCTCCTGCATTGCGTCCTCAGGAGGAAACTCGGGCTCCTTCCACTGTGCGGCTCTACCATCGTTGAGCCTTTTATACTTCATGGCCAGGCCTCTAAGTGGCATGTAACCATTTACCTTATATTTTACATAAGCAGCCCAAAGACAGCTCCTAATTCGGCAAATAAAAAAAGTCCAGTCAGCTTTATTCACATGATGGGTTAAGAGGAAAGAAACTAACACTTCTTCATGTAGAAAAGATCATTCTGAGGAGAGAATGAAGCATTTGAAACTTGCTGTTATAGAAACTGTCTATGCTTCTCATCCATACAAATGAGGATGAGCTCTCAGCAGGCGTCTAAACTCCTAGATAAAGAACAGCTCCAGAAAGGCCATTTGGACTGCACCTTCCTCCCAGGAATCGCCGTAACTTACCTCTCATTCACTGAGCTGCTCTCTGCAGGTCTTACCCTCGGCACACAACATGTCACAGCTGATTGCCAGGACAGTCTGCAGCGTATTCATGATTATGCCCACTTTACAGAGGAACAGACTGAACACTCGAGAAGTTAAAACTGGAATTTGATCCCACACTGTCTGGCTCCAAGACCCACACTAGTTTCACAACATAAGCTTGCTTTTCTCAGTGATCAAAACAAAACAAACCAGAGCCAGCAAAGGAGACAGCAGCTGCTTCAGAGGCCTCACACCCTTTCATGAGGCCCACGGCAAATGGTGAATATTAGCATGTTGGAGCCATCTCTGTTCTTTGAACATCAGGTCTGCTCTGGGTTCCCAGTGACAATAATTTGAGGCTACAATTCCCACTTCCTGCATTAGCTATGAGTATACACAGATTGCGAAACTGCAAAAAAACAGCTGCCCCTTGCAGCAGAAGGTAGCAATTACAACACACTCTGCTCATAGCCCTTTGCACTTACCAGCTCCAGCTGAGGCCAGGACAATGTACTTGAGATCTCACAGTAAAGACAGACTTAGCTCCAGTGCCCGGAGCCAGTTCATCCCAGCACATACCAGCCAATTATGCCCTCTTCCTCCCAACTCCGTGGTCAATGTCTTCACACTAGGAACTTAAGTTGGCCGTGGCAGGAGCATTTACACCACAGGAATTGGTAAATGCCTCAAATCAGGGCTTTTTGTTTAACCCAGAAATCCAGCTTATGGTATTCTTGGAAAAGATGTGTGTTGGGGGAGTGAGCAGCTGTGCATTGAGAATTGGTGGGAAATAACAATATAAATAACAGCAGCCAACATGAACTAAGCATTTACAATGTTCCTGGCACTGTGCTGAGCTCTCAAGTATTATCATACACAACCCATAGGAACTACAGGATGTAAGTATTATTTTTATCACCATTGAAAAAGGAAAAAACTAAAGTTCAGAAAAGGCTAATATATAGTAAGCCAAGATTCAAGCCGAGGATTTACAACAAATAACCCTGCCTTTTAACCACCACACTTGACCTCTCAGCTCAGCAGCAGCAGTGTCTCTCAAATATGGTCTGAGGACCCCTGCTTCAAAAGCACTGAGGCTGGTTTACTAAAATGCAGGTTCCGGGGCCTTACTCCTTGTATACTGACATGGAACCTCTGGGGCGGGGGGCCCAGGACTCTGGATTTTTATTGAGCTCTCGGGCAACTCTCCTGCTCACTAACATTTGCAAACAAAGACTGATGGATTAAGATTTGGCCTCCAGTTAGGATCTTCCCAGAACGTTAAGTCGTGTTCAACTCTTTGTGACCCCATGGACTACAGCACTCCAGACACCCCTGTCCTTCACTATTTCCCGGAGTTTGCTCAGATTCGTGTCCACTGAGTTGGTGATGCCATCTAACCATAGCTTCCCACAACATTTAGTGGGAAACCTGGACAGAGAGCTAGTCTTGGCTTGGGTGGGGCTGGAGCCCAGAGCCCAGAGCTGGGGGATCCAGACTGATGCCAGATCCTTCCCCAGAAGCAGGTGAGTCCTTGTGCTGGGCAGCCTCTGTGAGCAGTAGGACAAGGGCAACGCTGGCACCTGGTGTGGAGCTGGGGGCTGGGGCACCCAAGGAGCTGACTGACATTGCAAAGAGCTGTTGGTCGAGACATCAATGTACAAAAGTTTTCAGTATGTGGAACAAAGCTGTTATGTGTTATTTTCTTCTCAAAATGACGTTTTGTACCTTTAGTAACAATAAAATCACTTTGGCAGGACAGTCACGCAACCTAAATGAAAGCACTATCCAGTGACATGGCATTTTACCAACTTTAGGCAGAGCAAGTACCATCTTCACGGGTATGTATCATATCTTCCTCTCTACTTTTGCAGATGTTGCAAGTTTCTGTAATAAAAGATTTAAAAAAAAAAGAAAATGCCTGGACATAATCTATATTCTTTTCTGCAGTCCCTGCTGCCTGGGAGACTGGAAGGTCTGAGTCCCAGTGGTATGGAGCTAACAGGAAAAGGATGTCCCAGCCCAAGTCCTAGCTGCCCAGGACCCGCCCTCCTTCCTTGAGTTCAGCCCCAGGTGCCCAGGCCTCCAGCTCCTGCATCCATCCATCCGTCACTCAACCCTTGTTTACTGTCCTCCTGCTATGAAGCCTGCTCCTTGCCAGGTGCTGCATCCAGCAGCCAATAGGACAAGCCTGGTGCTCCGTCCCCGTGACCTCACAGGCAGGGAAACAGACAACACACATGTGGACAAGCACCTGAGAGCCTTTCAGACCGATAAGGGTTATGAGACAATAAAACAGGGTGATGGGAAAGACAGGGATAGGGAGGCTGCTCTCATTAACGGGACCATGGAAGGCATCTCTGAAGAGGTGACATGGGAGAAGGGACCACGAGGGTACCTAACTATAGGGAAGCAGTGAACCATGAAGGTACCTTAGGGAAGTGTTCCAGGCAGAGGGAATGGCAAGTGCAAAGGCCCTGAGGCAGGCATATGCTTCGGAGTAAACGAGAGAAAACAAGGAAACTGAAGTGGCTAAGGTGAAGCAAGCAGGAGAGGGGGTAGGAGCTGAGATCAGGAGACAGGCCAGGCAGCGAAGATCATGCGGGACCTTGCAGGCTGGGTGGGGGGCTTGGATTTTACTCCAAGTGGAAGGCCCTGAACACTCTGGTTTGCAGTGAGGAGAAGAGACATTAGTGGATAAGAGTGGTGGCTGGTGGATCAGCTCAGAGATCACTGCAGTTTCTGAGGCAGCAGGTGAGAACAACTTGGACTAGTGTGGCAGCAGAGGAAAGGGAGAGAGGAGGTCAGACTTGGGCTGATTTTGGAGGTAGAGGACTTGCTGATGGGTTGGGGGGAAGGGGAGGGGAAGAGCAGAGTCAAGGATAACTCCTGGGGTGGGGGTCTGAGCGACTGGGTGAAGACAGAGGCTGAGCACTGAGAAGAGAAAATGTGGGTGAGGAACCAGCGAGCGAAAGCGAGGCTTGGTGATGGGGGAGAAAAGGGGGCCAGAAAGTGAGCAGCAGGAATGCAGCACGGTGCCAGAGAGAGGGCAGCAGAAGCCAAGCCTTGAAGGGCCTCTCCTTTGGGCTGCAGAGCTGGCCAATCAGGGGCGGTCAGCAGCCCCCACCGGGACCCTTCCTCAGTAGCCCCTGGCTGTGGCTGCAGAGTATCCGAAGACTGGGGTTGTGCCCAACAGGACATGAGTAAAGGGAATCGCCGTGGCCAGTCTCACACCCCACAGGAGGGATCCCCACCCTAGAGAGCACTCACCACGCACTCACACCCACACCTCCCACATGCGCCATCTTCTCCTTGTGTGTTCCTCTGTCTACATGTTCAAACAGCCCCTGTTGTTGAATCCATCACACATTTTCTTTCTCCTATGAAGCCTTTCCTGATCATTGAAGTCAAAAAAGAACTGCTCTGCTTGCCCATCCCTGCCCCATGGTGTCCCCTCGGCTCTTTCAGGACGCTTGTCACCGCCTGCCTGCCGTGCCCGGGGAAATGAGACGGCCACACATCAGCAGCTGGAGGGAGGGACTGAGCCCCTTATGCCTTCATCCTCCTGGGAGCTCATCCTCCTTCAGGGCTTACCCCAGGTGGCCCCTTCTGGATGTCCATGCAGTTCTGGGGGCCCCTTCTCCAGGGCTCCCACTGCATCTAGCACTTGCTCCCCTGAGAGCACTGGGCTAGCTGCCCTGGGATTGTCTGTGCTTGTCCATCTCCTCACAAACCAGGAGCCTCTCCATGCAGAAGAGCAATAATGGCTGATGAAAACTGTATTGATTATGTGCTAAGCTGTGCACTAACTGCCTTTTATGCCCTCATCCATCCCTTGAAATGGGTAATACTGTTAACTCAGATTCCATATGGGGAGGCGGAGGCTGGGAGAACCTAAGAGTTTCATCTGTCTTCATACACTGGGCAGTAGTACCTGGGATTTGAATGGAGGTTTGTCTGAGAGATCCTGCTCTGGCTCTCTGGTGCCTCCCACACAGGGGAGAGAGGGTCCGAATCACCTGTAGAGCCTCAGCACTCGGCACAAATCACCAGGGGCCAGGAGCCCCAGGACACGTGTCTCCCTCCAGGCTGCTCTGCCCTGTCTTGAATTGGCCAGTAGACAGGCCATATTTACTCAGGTGCCAGGTGTAACAGGTGGTGGTGGAGGTGGCAGGTGCGGGGAATCTGGCCTCAGAGGCTGGACAACTTCTCACAGACAGGAAGCTCTCTTTGAAAAGAAAGGGCTGGGTTGATGGCCAGATGGGCAGCCGGAATGAGACAGCTGAGTTCAAAGAGAGTATTGCAGGGTGACTGCCTCCTGAGAACAAAGCAGGCAGTGGCCGCACAGACTCATCTGGGTTCCAGCCAGGCCAGTACACCCTCAAGAGCAGCCTCTGACAGGCTGCTAGGGGTTAGGATGTGAGACTTTGCCACGGGGATCGGTCACCCATCAGGGCTTATTGACATCCTGATGCTCTGGGAAGACCTAGCTCCTTCTCAGGGGGGTGAAAGCCCAGGGATGGTCCTTTTCCTTATTTGTAAAATGTAAAGAATAATACCTAAAAGAGTTAATGGAAGAATTAAATGAGATAATTCTCAAAACCTCTTTACATACTTCCTGGAACACAGTAAATACAAAACAAAATGCTAGCTAATTTTGATCCAACTTGACCTTTACATGTGTCTCTGAAAGTAACAGTAATGACCCTGAAGTCAGAAGTCTTCAGTTCGTGAATGCAACCAAATGACCACACATCTCTGGGCCTCAGTTTTCTCTTCTTTAAAACGGGGATGTTGCCACCATCCTGCTCAATATTTGATAAGAATCTGCATTGCTCATGTGCAAGGAAGATCTTTGGAAAGCCCAGAGCCTGGGGGAAGAGAAGTTATAAATTTTCTTGTCCCTTAGCTAGCTTATCCAGAATCTACCCGCTCCAGTAAAGGACAGGCCTGAGGTTGGGGATTGGATGTAACTGAGAAGCTGAGCTGCTTAAGAAGACAACCTTGTTTTTTGCCAATTTGCCACTACAAGGCACATGCAGAGACTGTGCTCCACAGCACATCCTCACAGCACGGAAACCTCTCTGCCCCTGAGCCTCCCTTAGCCTGGAGCAGTACACAGACCCATCACTAAAACCTTCACCTTCTTCACGACTTCAAGCCAGGTCCCAAACAGATGTGACAGCTGGAACGCTAACTGAACAGTGCCGATTGACACAGTTATTTGCTGCATCTCAGGATGGAAATGTTTGCAAGAATGTGAGGCTGCTGTAGAAACCCAGCACTCCACCTATCATTGTGTACAGATCACTGGAAAGGTGCTCACTCATGGGTGCTGGTGATTCTGCAACCACTTCCCTTCAGATCTGGGGGGCAGGGGAGAACTTACAGGGAGAGGGTGCTCAAGGGTGTGGCAGTGGGGGTGAGGAGGCCTCCAAAGAAGAGCAAAGATGTCCCCTCAGTCAGATGCTGCGCTGGGTGCTCAGGACACAGAGGTGACTGTGCCCACCCCCTCCTGATGGAGCCCACACTCCGTCATGGAGCACATCACAGTGTGGGGTCAGCAGCAATCAGAGGACGCCCAGGGTGCTGGGGGAGAGTAGAGCAGGTGGATGCCGGGGACTGAAGAGTCAGGGCCGTTAACCAGGCAGGCAGAGAACAGTGTGCAGCGATGTCAGGCATATTCTAAAATCCCCCCATGTCACAGCACAGTGGGGCTGGGGTAGAGCCAGCTCCGTGCAGACTGAGCGGGTGTGTGGCTCGTCCTCGGCCTTGGCATCTACAGCCAAAGAAGCTGAGAAACTGCCGTTCTCACCTTTGTCTGAACCAAAGGGAGTCCTGGCTGGGCTGCCCTGTGCATTTATCACTAAGACATTCTTGGCTCAGAGATCGAGGTGCTCAAAAGCATCCCTGAGTAGTGATGGAAGTTTCCAGGTTTGCCTTGGGGAAATTCCTCCAGATCTCAGACTTCTTGTCTTTTTACACTCTGGATGAAACAACACAAGCCTGCACATCTGCCTTTGCTATTTTTGCCTCTGGGTCCCTGTCTGATATAAAATATTACCATCTTGTTCATTGCTCACTGTGAATGGCATTTTCATAGCCATTTCTATAGTAATTAAATTTCATGAGGGTTTTTTTTTCCAGTGCTGATGAGAGTGGTAAAGGGCTGTCAGGAGTGATGAAAAAGCACAGGCAGGTCCGATCAAGAAGGCATTTTTCCCTGCATGTAGCCAGAAAGGAGACCTGTTTGACATTTAATAGTATATCTCTAAGTATGCTCCTTGGAGCCCCCGTTTCACACCAGCTAAAAGGTGTTTTGTGAGAAAGGCATCCCAAGATCAAGTTTGTTTGGGAAATACTAGATTTAAAAATGTTGAACAGGTTTCCTGACTTTGAGACTTCTTGGAATCTTTCATATGCAGATGGGCACTGAAAATCTCCAGGAGAGAAGATAGCACCTGTAGGCACGACCCAGATTCTCCCCACTCTAAGAATAAGATCCTCTGTTGGTTTCCTAGAGCTGCAAACCAAAGTCACAAACTGGATGACCTAACTCAACAAAAACTGATCTCTCACTAGAATCATGGCAACTGGTCCCATCATCTCATGGCAAATAGATGGGGAAACAATGGAAACAGTGACAGACTTTGTTTTCTTGGGCTCCAAAATCACTGCAGACAGTGACTGCAGCCATGAAATTAAAACATAATTGCTCTTTGGAAGAAAAGCTATGATGAGCCTAGACAGCATATTAAAAAGCAAAGACATCACTTTGCTAACAAAAGTCTTTCTAGTCAAAGCTATGGTTTGTCCAGTAGTCATGTATGGATGTGAGAGCTGGACCATAGAGAAGGCTGAGTGCCGAAGAATTGATGCTTTTGAACTGTGGTGTTGAAGACTCTTGACAGTCCCTTGGACAGCAAGGAGATTAAACAAGTAAATCCTAAAGGAAATCAACCCTGAAAGTTCATTGGAAGGACTGAGCCTAAAGCTCCAATACTTTGTTATTGGAAAAGACCCTGATGGTGTGAAAGACTGAGGACAGGAAGAGAAGGGGGCAACAGAGAATGAGCGTTTGGATGGCATCATCAACTCAGTGGACATGAATTTAAGCAAACTCTGGGAGATACTAAAGGACAGGGAAGCCTGCTGTGCTGCAGTCCATGGGGTCGCAAAGAGTTGGATGTGACTTAGTGACCGAACAATAGCAGGGTGCTGGAGGCAAGTTAGTAAAGGTGGTGTCTTCAGACTTATCTTTCTCACCTGCATGTCAAAGTCCTAACGTCCATCTCATAGGATGACTGTGACAGTTAAAGAGATAAATAAGCAGGAGAGTGACATGGTCAGATTAGTTTTTTGGAAGAAAATAGTCACCCTGGTTTCTGTATGGAAGATGAGTTGGCAGAGTCCAGGTCTTGATCATGCTGGGCCCCATTTTGGGTGCATTCCAGGAAACACCCCACACAGTGTTATCTGTCCATGATAACACGTGTGTGAGGAATGCCCAGATCTCGACTCTGTGAGCTTCTGCTCAGAGAACAGGGAGTCAGGGCTGTCTTTCTGAACCACCATCAGTCAGCTCAGACACCACCATGGCACATGGACCAAAGTACTAAAAGTTTGGGGTGCATTTTCTCCTCTAAATGTGGGAGTGATGCACAAGTGTCCCTTACAACATGACATGAGGACTGAGTGACAAGACGCATAGCAAAGAGCTTTGATATGCACATAGGGCTCAAGATATGGTGGTGGTAGGGGTTATGCTCCTCAACATACTGCCTCCAGAAGGTTACCAAGTGACGCCCTCAGCCTATTAGGCTTACTGTGGTCCCAGGGTGGGTATCAGAGGCAATTATCAGAAAAAAATCTCATAAGATGAGAAAGTGCTAAACTTAGCCTGTGAGCCCCAGTAAAGTCGTCGTCCTTAACTGTGTGCTGAAGCTTCTGATTGCCAGTGATGGGTTCAGGGAGAACAAGGCGGCCACAGCCTGGGCCAAGCGGACCCGGGGAGGCAGCAGGGGATAGGTCATTAGAACATCTTGAGGGGCTGATGGTCCAAACTCTGAGGCAGACGGGCATCACAGCCACTGCTGCAGGGCTGGAGGCCAGGAACACACTGAGAATGGGGAGAGCTGAGGGTCTCCAGGGAGAGCTGCGGGTCTCCAGAGGACTCCATGCAGATAGCAGGGAAGGGGACTCATCGCCAGACCTGTAGGCATGACAGGACTCAGCAGTGCTGCCTGTCGACTGCAAGGCAGGAAAGCGAGCCCCGGCTCCCTTGTGATTTATGGGGGGCAAAATGTCTCAACCTGCACCCAACCTGGGTTTAGAAACTTAGAGCAAGGGGAGGGAGGCCTGGCCCCCATGTGCACAGTGGCATCCACTGCGTTGCTGCTGGCAGAGCATCCTGCAGAGCCCCCAAGACAGGGAGCCCAGGTGTGCACGCAGAGCCCAAAGGGACTTAAGAATTCCTTTCTCTCTCTCTGACAGGGTGCCTGTGCTTTGATCTGCTTCTGCAGACAGTGCCTGTGAAGATAAAAGGGAACCTGCACATCAAGAGAAGAATTTCCAACCAGAGTCCCCTCTGTAACCAGGGCAGAGCCTTGGGAGGCAACAGAAAAGAAACCCTAAGGCTGGACCCGCCAGCCATCTGTGCAGAGGAGTTGGGCCAGCAAACACCCAGAAGGACCAGATACCGGCCTGCAGGGACCTCTCCAGAGACTGTGGCTCCTGAGCTGACACCCCCCTGGTTCAGGGCTCCTCAGCCCCAGCACAGTGCCTGATGTTTAGCACACCTTCACTCAGTAATTGACAAGGCCTGAAATTCACATTTTTAGTCCAACACCATTTTCTATTGAGTCTTGTGAAAAATGTTGATGGAGGTCCAGAGATAAGAAAACAAGAGACAATCAGGGTGAAAAAGTCCTCAGACCATGGAATTTAGGTTCTGTTTCCCTGGTGGCTTGGATGGTAAAGAATCTGCATGCAGTGCAGATTCCTGGGTTCCATCCTTGGGTCGATGACATCCCCTGGAAAAGGGAATGGCTACCCACTCCAGTATTCTAGAAAATTCCATGGACAGAGTAGGAGCCTGGTGGGCTACAGTCCATGGGGTTGCAAATGGTTGGACATGACTGAGTGACTAGCACTTTCACTTTTCACTTTTTTCTCCCACTTGATGAGCTCTGCAACCTTACAGACAAGAAGGTTGCCCGTAATGGGTCCTACGTCTCTAGGTAGTTGTGATCACTGATGAGTCCATGAAGAGGTGAGCTTTCACAATCTTGCCTGCACAGAGTATATGTTCAATAAATGTGGGTTCTTGATATTTTTTAATTGAGACATAAACCATATAAAATTTTGTATAAAATAAAATACATAGATCTTAAGTATTCCATTTGATGAGTTTTGGCAATATAAACCTGTATAGATATTGTATAAATCTGCCTAGCTATCATCTGAGTCAAGGTCTAAGACATGAAGCATTTCCAATCACCCCTGAAAGTTCCCTCATAACCCTTTCCAGTTGATCTCTGCCTCCCTGCTCACAGAGGCAACTGTTTTCTGATTTCCATCATCATAGATGAGCTTTGTCCATTTGAACACTTCATATAAAGGGAAGCATACAGTATGTTCCCTGGACTCATTTTTCTATATCTGTTTTTGTTGTTGCTCAGGATAATGTTTTTGAAACTCATCCATGTTATTGTAGGTGTTAGTATTTTGATGCTGGTTGTTTTTTTTTAATTGGTGCATCCTGAATATTCATTGGAAGGACTGATGCTGAAGCTGAAGCTCCAATACTTTGGCCACCTGATGCAAAGAGCTGACTCACTGGAAAAGACCTTAATGCTGAGAAAGATTGAGGGCAGGAGGAGAAGGGGGAAAGAGAGGATGAGAAGGCTGGCTGGTATCGCTGACTCAATGGACATGAGTTTTAGCCAGCCCCAGGAGATAGTGAAGGATAGGGAAGGCTGGAGTGCTGCAGTCCACGGGGTCACAAAGAATCAGACACAACTTAGCAACTGAACAACAACAATAACATTGGTGCCTAGTATTCCATTGTATGCCCTGGAGGAGAAAATAGCTATTCACTCCAGTATTCTTGCTGGGATAATCCCACAGACAGAGAAGCCTGGCGCGCTACAGTCCATGGGGTTGTAAAGAGTTGGACACGACTGAAGCGACTGAGCATGCATGCATGCATTCCATTGTATGAATGTATCACTTGTGAAAAAAAGTCTATTCTTCTACTGATGAACATTTGTTTTGTTTCCAGTTTAGGGCTATTATAAATAAGTCTATCATAATTATCACATTATGATATAATATAAAATATATTTCTTGTACAAATATGTTTTCATTTCTCTTGGGTAAACAGGAGTGAAATCACTGGTCATAGAATAGATATATTGTTGGAGGGTGGAGGGAATGAAAATTGTCCACAGAACTGAGAAGGTACCTTGAGACCAAAAAACAAGGCAGACGGTTCCATACAGTGTATAGATCAGGTTACTATAGGGTAGCATGCCCCCAGGGCGGGACAAGGCAGAAACAGTCCAGAAGTATTTGCAGCTGTACTCCACATCGCCAAGGGGCCACTGGGACAACTTTATAATTAACCTAGGGTACGGGGGTCCATACTTGAAAATAATAAGTACATTTACGTCAGGATTTATGAATGGGTAACTAGCCTCATGGGCACTGGGAATGTGTCAGGGAAGGTCTTCATCATTGTTTAGTGACTAACAGAGCAGAGAGGTCACCTAGACCCAGTGATCGGTAAGCAATATCTAAAACCACATAGTCTTCAATGACAGAGAAGAGACTTACTGCACAGTACAGTCCTGGGTAGGAATCAGTGGAAGGACAGGAGGAAGCAAGCAGGCTCAAAATGGTGACAGTTATACTAACAGCCATACATTTATGTTTATAGGAAACTGGTAAGTGCTTTACCAAAGTGACTGTCTCATTTTAGATTCTCACCAGTATGGCATGAGAGGTCCATTTGCTCCATACCCTCATTAGCATTTGGAGTAATTGGCTCTTTTGAAATTTTAACCATTGTATTAGGTGAGATATAATATCTCAATGTGATTTTAATTTACATTTTCCTGTGACTAATGATGTTGACTATCTTTTCATGTGTTTAGTGGTCATTTGCATGTCTTACTTTGCAAGATTTCTGTTCTCATTTTTAAAATTGGCTTGTCTTTCTGTTTTGCTCTGTGGAAGTCCTTGACATATTCTTAATATAATTCCTTTATCAGCTATGTGTATTTCATATATTTTCCCTTCTGTGGCTTACCTATCTCCATTTCCTTAATGGTGTCTTTTGAAGATGAAAACCCAGAAACTTAGTTTTGACAAC
>SJYF01000259.1:4744428-4777680 GCA_006410515.1 Procapra przewalskii
CGGTGGTGCAGATTCGGCCTATGGCACACCAGAAGCAAATCCCCAGGAAAGAGCAGACAGGTAGGGGTCAAGAGACAGAAGGGTTGGAGAATCATAGCAGAGCAGTAGCTAAATCTTGAAACACACAAGTGGCTTAAAGCAAGGAAGAAGTTATTTCTAGAGTCATCCGTATTGTATTCCAAGACAATCAAATCTCTTTGCACAATTTTAGACCAAGTCTCACTGATTCTTTGAGGCCCCTCTGGAGCACACTTGTCTCCACAGTCTTCTCCAGCTCACTTTGGCTCATGCTGGCTTTGTCCTTTCCTGAGGGTTCCACAGCTCTGTAGGACTCCTGTTCCTCCTTGTCTCCAAGTATTCATATACTGATACCCCCATGCGTCACAAACTTGACAGACCTCATCACATTCAATTCTCTCTTATATCACCTGAAATCTGGTGTTATCATCTCCATTTTGCAGATAAGGAAACTTAGGCACAAGGAGGTTTAGCAACTTTTAGAGTAACCAGTTTATGCTGGTTTGTCCAGGTCTATCCTGGCTTCAGCACTGAATGTCCCTTCTCCAGGGAAACCCCTCACTTCCAGGCAAACAGAGATAGCTGGTCACCCAGTTTCAATGCAAATGCCAGGCTGGTGCAAATGACTACTCCTTGCCCCTCTTCCTATCTACCCTCAGTCCAAGTCCCCAACAGACAGACTCCCCAAGGACAGGAAGGAGCCAGGTGTTAAACCTTTGCTGTTTAAGAGTATCCAAAATAGAGTGGGACTGGGTTAATATTTGCCTATTTGAATAAAAAATCATGCCTTCACTCTCATGCAAGAAGATCGGTTTTCCTTTAGTGACATAACTGGGCTCTACTTAGAAGCTATTTTAGGGAAATGCCTTTCACTCTTCAGGATTACAGAGAGCAGATACTTTGGAGCTCATCTCTCCTCTCTTCTTATGTATAGGTAGATGAGTTAGCACTGTGGAGTCTTAGGATCTTCAGACTTTTAAGGGCCACCTCCTGTCCTTAGTCTGTGTGGATTCAATGTGCATACAACAGGACTTCAAAAAGGCACCTCTATTAGCATAGGACTCTGTGATATAAGGTTTAAGCTCTCACATTTACCTCTCAAGGCCCTTTTTTTTAGATACTTGTTCAATAATGTAGGTACGTGGTCATCAGATGATAGCACTGCCCCACTTGGGAATATCCACATGAGCATAAACCTCGGTTGACCAGTTCTCTAATTCCCTCCTATAACCAAGTACTGCAGAGGAAGGGCCTATCATATGGGGAAGCACAATAGTTACCTTAGGTTTCAGGGATTACGATTATGAAGGTGCCTGTAGATTCTGTCCTAAGACTAGAGTGGGGCAAGAAGGAATTGAGGACAGGTCTAGGAGGCTCTGGGGCATCCAGTCCCATCACTTCATGGCAAATAGATGGAGAAACAGTGGAAACAGTGGCAGCTTTATTTTAGGGGAATCCAAAATCACTGGAGAAGGAAATGGCAATCCACTCCAGCACTCTTGCCTGGAAAATCCCATGGACAGAGGAGCCTGATAGGCTACAATCCACGGGGTTGCAAAGAGTCGGACACGACTGAGCGACTTCACTTCACTTCAAAATCACTGAGATGGTGACCGCAGCTATCAAATTAAAAACACTTGCTCCTTGGAAAAAAAGCTATGATCAATCTAATCTGCATATTAAAAAGCAGACATTATTTTGCCAACAAAGGTCCATCTAGTCAAGACTATGGTTTTTCCAGTAGTCTTGTATGGATGTGAGAGTTGGACTATAAAGAAAGTTGAGTGCCAAAGAATTGATGCTTTTGACCTGTGGTGTTGGAGAAGACACTTGAGAGTCCCTTGGACTGCAAGGAGATCCAACCAGTTCATCCTAAAGGAAATCAGTCCTGAATATTCAATGGAAGGACTGAGGCTGAAACTCCAATACTTTGGCCACCTGATGCGAAGAGCTGACTCATTTGAAAAGACCCTGGTGTTGGGAAAGACTGAAGGCAGGAAGAGAAGGGGATGACAGAGGATGACATGGTTGGATGGCATCACCAACTCAGTGTGCATGCGTTTGAATAGACTCTAGGAGTTGGTGATGGACAGGGAGGCCTGGCATCCTGAAGTCCATGGGGTCGCAAAGAGTCAGACATGACTGAGTGACTAAACTGAACTGGAACATCCAACTCCTTGCTGCCAGGGGCCAGAGGATTAGCATTTGGCTCCTCCTCTTGACTTAGTGCAGAGCACTTATCAGAGCCAGCAAAGCACCATGGGTTAGGGGAACGGACTCTGTAGTTGGACAAACTTACTAGCTATACAACTTTGATCTTATTTATTAATCCCTCTGAGTCTGTTTCCTCATCTGTAAGGTAGAGGCAACAGATCTCATAAGACTGCTGTAAGGATCCACTGAGAAATGTGTACAACGTGTTGAAACACAGTAAGCATTCAGAGAGTGATAGCTGTTGTTATAATCTGATCATATGGGTAGCCAAGGTCCCACCAACTCCACTGACACTGACCTCTCATGAGAATTGAGCCAGGCTCAGGAGGGGGCAGCTAGTGGGGGAAACATCCACCCATAGTCCCACCACCCCTACCTCCCTGCACCAGTGACAGACACAACTGCTACTCAGTAAACACATGCTCGCCCACTGACAAGGGCAGACTGCTTCCCCAACGAATCTTATTGCATGGATAAGTGTTTGCTTTGGCTGCAGAGTGCTGGCATTTTAGCCTTTGTTTTCAGCATGTTTACAATGAACCTGAATTTTAGAATCAATATTCACTGGATAACAATCTCCATGTTCCCTCATGGAATCAGTTATTGAGCAATTTCTTTCCATTGTTATTATTTTCCAAAGCTGAAACAGACTGTTCCATGACACGCTGCTTCAGTGTTGCTGAGCCTCTTCACAGACATCCCCATAGCCCTAACTAAACACCATGAACACCATGGTTGCTAAGTCATAATCTCCTGCAGAACCTCTGTAATATCTAGAGATAGAGACCAGACCCCTAGCAAGGTCAATCTTTCAACTCAGCAAAGAAGTTATCAGGAATCCCACATTCTATAAGACACACTCAGGGTTAAGAAAGACACAGGGCCAGACCATGAAATGGGAGAGGAGACATATTAATAAAAGCAGAACATTAGAGGCAAATCTGCCCTGTATACCATGATAGTCCCTAAAAATGTTACTGAAGCCAGGAAAACAATGTCTATTTATTATGACTACTCCAAGTCTTCATGAAATTGGTAACTTGTGTCAAAGGTACCCTGTTCACTGAGAATGAAACATACCTTTATAAAAAGTGACATAAAAAATAATATTTATCCTAAATTGACTTGAAGGAAATTACAAGAGAAGGATTTTTAAAACACTTGGAATAACAGTAGTGTTAGAAAATAAAATGCATACTTAAATACCAAACCTCGGTTATATAGAAACCTCACTCATGTGCAACACCATGTTCCTCAAGTTGGTAATAAATGAAATATTTTCCATGTACAAATTTTGCAATTCTAAGTACTACCATAAAATTTTGAAGATTAATCTTTTGATAGATTATGACTGGCTTTTATAGCAAAACAT
Source organism: Procapra przewalskii (assembly GCA_006410515.1). Lineage (NCBI taxonomy): Eukaryota > Metazoa > Chordata > Mammalia > Artiodactyla > Bovidae > Procapra > Procapra przewalskii. Next base: position 4,748,033 of record SJYF01000259.1, read on the forward strand.
ATTTAGCAATTTTTGAAGTGTTTAGGTGCTAAAGTGCTCATGTTCTCACTCAATCTGTAGATAAATCTGGACAAGAAAATATGGTTCTTTACTGTCAGTCACTCTTCCCAGTTCCCTGAGGGCTCTCTACTGACAGAGATTCAGATTCATACACTTTGGGTTTGGAGAGCCGGGTGAGCAAAGCCGATCAGTTACACTTTCTTAGTGGATTTTTTTTTTCTTAAAGGTATCACAGCTTGGATTCTGCTGGGAAGAGGTTGTTCTTATCAGATTCCTACTTCTCTGTAGAAACCCTTTCTCTTCCTTTGAAAGTCAGTAGACAAACTAGTGGTGGGGAAGGAGAAGAAGGAAGAATGTCCATGGCTTTCCCTTCCAGTGTTTTTGGAATTTGTATTATGAGCACGTGTTGTCTACTGACAAAATAAAAAGTAGCCACGCCTTTAAGGAAGTGAAGGCAGAAGATGATTGGGAAAGCCTCACAGGTCTCTTCCAGATGTCAGATAATTGCGAGCAGTCAGCAAGAAATTGCAGCCAGACTGACATCCTAGGTTACCGCACTGAAACCAGAGAGTTTAAAGTTACCCCCGGCCAGCTGGCCCTGCAGGGAGGATGTCACTTCTTTTCCATTCCAAAACCCCCTGGATCCAAACCAGGCTGTGCAGGGGAGATGATTCCTGCAGGACATCCCTACTGTGTGCTCCACAGGGCTAACTGCAAAGCACAAGCATCACCAAGGAACCTTGGGCCTTTGGTGCTCTCCCGAATTCTCAGGACGCAGGACTGAAAAGTACAGGGGAGTATGTGTTCTCTGGTCAGAAGCAGTTTGATGATGACAGGGCTGACCTTCCTGCCAGGCCCATTTCTGGGAAGACATGGAACTCCTGGCCTCGCCCTGTCTTGGCATTGCTGACTACCCAGCTCTTTGACACATACTAGGGTAGGGGGGGACTGCTTTTCCAGATGCTCCCTCCAAATGGAACTTCTGCCTCCACAGCTAGCCACACCCTTGCTTTTAGAAATTTCTTCATCCCATTTTTGAATATAGAACTGAAACATTCCAAGGGAGATCAGAGGTGATGTTCTCAAGAACTGCTAAGTCAGCTAGAATGCCAGTTGGCAGAAGGGGAAACTGAGAGTGGAGGTACCTCCCAGCCCTTGCAGATCCTGGGGGACCAGTAAACATATGGTGCGAACAGTTCTGGTCCTAAGCACATCATAAATGGTTTCACTCTCCTCCATGTACCAGCTCTCTCCTCATTCCCAAATGTTTCTGAACTCCTGCCCTCCCTCCACCCATTCCTTGGCCAACACTGATTAAACACATAGTATTTTCTCCATTTTCATTCTGTTGGCAACAGTGTGCATTTGCAGGAGGCATGGTCTGGAAAACATTGGGTTGAAATTAATGCTGCAAGTAGATGCAATGTTAACAATGGAAAGCCATCTGATCAATCTTTCAAAGGTTTTTCCAATGGGACTGCAGATCTTAGAAATGGCCACAGCCCTCCAGTGACATGAATCCCTTCTACCTTCTCCCACTGAGCCATCAAATGACTTCTAAGGAGAAGACTTGGTAAATGATTATAGTAGTAACCATAGTAACAATCTAGATACGTTGTCCCTCCCAGTGAAATCCTGGTAGTATAACATTTTACAAATTATAAAAAGACTTGTTTAGTCACTAAGTCATGTCTGACTCTTTGCAACACCATGGACTGTAGCCTGCCAGGCTCCTCTGTCCATGGGATTTCCCAAGCAAGAATACTGAGTTGCCATTTCCTTCTCCAGGGGATCTTTCCAACCCAGGGATTGAACCCGTGTCTCCAGCATTGCAGGCAGATTCTTTACTGCTGAGCCACCCAGGAAGCTATAAAAGACTACACCAGTGTAAAGTATTGTTTTCACCTCCTAGACTGGATAAATATCTGTTCATTTTTTAGAGACACTTGCCTGGCCATTTCGTGAACTTGGGTTATATTTGCAACTGGTCCTACCTCTGATCTCTCAAGGATTGATAGCTAGAAGTGTATCTCAGTAGCCCTTCCTCCTCTTGTTTGTCTTACCCCAAATGAATGTGATTGGTGTATACCCTGCAAGAATGCCCTGTACACAAATCATTTTATGAATCCGCTGATTTGCCCCAGTACTTCAAGTAAAGATACCTATGTATATCTATGTCTATGTATGTGTTAGTCACTCAGCCGTGTCCAACTCTTTGCAACCACATGGACTATACCCCACCAAGCTCTTCTCTGTCCATGGAATTCTCCAGAATACTGAAGTGGGTTGCCATTTTCTCCTCCAGGGGATCTTTCCAACCCAAGGATAGAACCTGGGTCTCCTGCAGTACAGGCAGATTCTTCACCATCTGAGCCACCAGGGAATTCTTTACCATCTGAGCCACCACATATGTCCATAACCATATACATTTATATAGAAATGTGCAAGTTATACACTTTAAATATGTGTAATTTATTGTGTATCAGTTTTATCAATAAAGGTACAAATCATAATAACTTCTGTAAGAACTACGAAAAAAGAAATGATGAGGTCAGGTGTCCACTGCCAGAACACCTGGCCAGGCTCTGCCTGCCTAAGGTCACAGTCCTGTGTGCCTCCAGACCCGCTGGGCCATCGCTGGTCTTACAGGTCAGCAGCTGGAGCTGTGGCTTGATACCCAAGAATCTGACTCATAAGCTGGGACTCTGGGTTGCACAGCAGTGGTCACACAGTCCCACTCTCTGGTGAGAAGACTCTCTTCCTGCCATCTAACCTGCTTGGTGATGGACTAATGGTAAGAAGTAAGTACAAGAGCAGGCCCGGGATGTCCCGGTGCTGATGACAGCTGCACAAAAGCCTGCTGTGTTTATGAGAAATTCAACGTGGTCAGCTCCTCGCCTGCTCATTTCAGGCCCAAAGCCCACATTACCTCCTTTTATAAGTTTTAATATCCCTCGGAAACGCTTTCCCTTTACATTCTCCATCTCTTCCCTGGAACATCTCCAGAGGGGGTCTGTGATTGGGTTGCATACAAGTTTCCAAGCTTGCAACTTCCTTTCGGTCATAAATCACCTCTTACACACTCACTTTTTCCTTCTCACTGTTCTTCAGTATTAATAGCCCCAAATCCCAGGAGCATTTGAGAACTGTTCCAATTTTGGTTTGAAAATCAATTTGGAAGCTAGTGGTTGGCTTTGCTCAGACTTCCAATCCTTTTGAGAAAGAAGGTTAGCTCCAACAAACTGGCCAAACCTAGGATGGGGGCCTGGCCTGATGAACTTCACCATTTTTAAAGTCTTGTTTGTTTTCTCTTGAAATGTTAGACTCCTTGGCCTCAGTGTTTTTCATTCAACTCTGTCTCTAAAATTAAAATGTTAGTTCTAGAGAGGGGAAAAAAAAATCTAATACCTTCTGTGTGAGAGCTGGTAGACAATTTTAAAAATGTATAGTTCATTTCAGGATAGGTCAACTGCCATTACAAAAGCAGCAGAATAAATATGAAATCCAGTTGTATTTATTAAAAGATTCTGATACTACTCTCAACTTTTGGGTGAGTACCATTCTAAATAAGCTCTGCTTCCTTCATGGGCTGCCGACTTTCTGCAGGGAAGGTAAGCACATGTCAAATCTCATCAGAAGCTAAAGGGGTAAAGTGCCATACCAGAAAGGAGCAGGGATCTTTTGCCAGTTAAAGGGTCTGCCCCCCAACTTCAGACAGCTGAAATTCACATTCAGGGATAAAGGAAACAGAACACTGGTTGGATTTCCTTGGGAAGACAAAAGAGAAACACATTGATTTAAGCACTCTGCACCCCAAATCAGAGTGGGAAGTGAAACTGACAATGCTCAGTCCTCAACACTGACATCGAGCAAGGAGAGACTCAGTCAAGGGCACAGCAGTCAGCAAGCAGGCCTTCTCAAGAGGGGAGCAAGGGTGCAGTGACCATCGCCATCTCAGCTTCAGAGCTGGGCCTGCTTCAACACTGTTGATTTGCAAGCTTGACCCCTAGCTTGAAAGGCATTCCTTTTCCTTTCTTTAGCTCCTTTAGCCTTTTTCCTGCCCCAACACTAGAGTCAGGTTTTTCATCTTTCCCCACGTGCTGGTTAGTGGCCAGCCCGTGAGCACCCACTTCATATGCCCCCTAACTGACCCCCAGGCCAGTACACTGTGCCCTGGCCACAGGCTCCCACCTCTCAGCCAAGGGTGGGGCTCAGGTCGACCAGGGATGAATGGTTTATTTAGGAGTGCCTCCCTAAAGCTCCCTTTCAGAGGCATCATCAACATTTCAAGAGGCTGATAAAGTCTCCTGCATCTGGGGAGAAAGGTTATTAATCTATTCATTAGTATGAGACAATGACTCTTTTGAACCTGATATGTCTAATTGTGGAAGAGACCAAAGCCTTACAATGACAGATGGAGACAAGCAAGGAGCATCTGTCCCCATGACGTCAGGACCGCTTCCAGGCTCACAAAAGCACTGGAGTGCTCCCTCCTGCCTCCATCAAGTAGGATCCTGGTTGGGTCAAAGTGATGATAATAAGAAGCTAACATTTACTGAGTCCTTGCTAGGTCCCACAGACCATTCAAAGCATTGTGCAGGTGCTATCTGACCTAATTCTCACAACAACAGTAAAAAGAATTGAGCATTTTTATCTCCATCTTACAAACGAGGGAAATGAGGCTCAAAAGCACTAAGAGACTTGCCTAGAGTGATTCAGCCAGTGAACAGCAAGGCAGGACTCTATCCTGGCCCCTGGCTCCCAAGCCCATGCTCCTTTCTGCTGCTCTATATCCATGTCTGAAAACAACTATTCATGAGCTGCAGAGAAGACCACACAGTGTGTCATTAGCACCATGTTCCCCAGAGGGCCCAGACATGCGGCGGGGGAGATGGGATCCAGTCAACCAGAACCCAAAAAGGCTGACCTGGTTGGCATGATTCTGCTTGCATGATACGTTGCTTCAGTTGCGTCTTACTCTTTGTGACCCTATTGCCTGCCAGGCTCCTCTGTCCATGGGATTCTCCAGGCAAGAATACTGGAGTGAGTTGCCATGCCCTTCTTCAGGGAATCTTCCTGACCCAGAATCGAACCCGTGTCTCATGTCTCCCGCACTGGCAGGCAGGTTCTTCACCACTCAGCTAGCTACCTGGGAAGCCCAGCATTACCCAAGCTGACACTCAAATCCAGGTCCACTGCCCTGAAATCCAGCAAGGCTTGAAAATTTGGCCTACAAAGGTATGGATGAAAAATGCTGTCTTATATACCAGAAAACAAAGGACCAGCAGCCACTGCAGGCTGCCCTAACTGTGTACTCTGAGGGGCTCAGAAAAGGAAAGAACAGCGTAGTGGCCCTAGAGAGCTGATGTGCATATCAGAGGAATGATGGCAATGAGCTCAGACTCTTGCATCTCCTCATATGGATAAAAACACTAAATTCATTAACTTGAGATGTTTGGTTTTCTATAACCATAATCTTTTGATGTTCCAACTACCTAGGTTTGGTGGCAAAACTCCCATACATCCAGGCTTTTTCCTTACCTCTTTGATAAGAGTTGAGAGGCTGTCTTCTGGGCTAAGGTCTTCAGTTTTGTCCAGCAAATAAAACATAATTCTCAACTTTTAGGTTGTGCTGTTGTTTTTTTTTTTTTTCCAGTCAACAAAGACTTCTACACTGGTTTATAAACAAACTCCCAGAACTTTGAATTGCCAGGACATCATTCTGATCATCAACAGAAAGTCTCCAAAGTACCCATGCCTGTTTACTGGTAAGAAGTTCCTTTTTGCTGGGCTTGCACTCATGCCTGTGGAGTCTGGAAACCACTAACCCTGAAGAAGAGTTAGCGGTATGGATGAAGCACACCACACAGCCTCCCCAGCACAGGTTGGGGAAGACTTGCATTGCCATCCTTCACCCCAGACCTCCAGGATCTACAGATTAAGACAGGCCTAGAGGAGAACACACGTCTTAATGCCTGGGGCTGTCTGCTGAGAAATCTGAGCCTGCTTTGCCAGAAGCCAGAGGGCCTGAGGGGGAATGCCCTTAGAAATGGCCCTCAACTAATAACTGGTAGCACGGTAACAAGTCCCAGCTTCCTCACCAATGAGGTAGCACAGCTCTGAGGTGGGTGCGCACTGGCTCAGAAAGTGCCCTAGTGGGACTGACATCCAGTCGCCCACGGGAGGAACTTCTCGATCATGTACCGTGACTTGGTGGCCTGCCCTGCCCTGCCCTGCCCTGCCCTGCCCTCTGTCTCACATGATGACTCCCAACCAGTCCTCCTCCTCAGACAACCATTTTGCCTTTTTACATTTCTTTTTCTAGGGGATGGTCTTGATCACTGCCTCTTGTACGACGTCATGAACCTCTGTCCATAGTTCTACAAGCACTCTATCAGATCTAACCCCTTGAATCTATTATTTGTCACTTCCACTGTATAATCATAAGGGATTTGATTTGGGTCATACCTGAGTATTATAGTGATTTTCCCTACTTTCTTCAGTTTAAGTCTGAATTTGGCAATTAAGGAGTTTATGATCTGAGCCACAGTCAGCTCCTGGTCTAGTTTTTGCTGACTCTACAGAGCTTCTCCATCTTTGGCTGCAAAGAATATAATCAATCTGATTTCAGTGTTGACCATCTGGTGATGTCCATGTGTAGAGTCTTCTCTTGTGTTGTTGGAAGAGGGTGTTTGCTATGATCAGTGTGTTCTCTTGGCAAAACTCTGTTAGCCTTTGTCCTGCTTCATTTTGTACTCCAAGGCCAAATTTGCCTATTACTCCAGGTATCTCTTAACTTCCTACTTTTTCATTCCAGTCCCCTACAATGAAAAGGACATCTTTTTTGGGTGTTAGTTCTAGAAGGTCTTGTAGGTCTTCATAGAACCGTTCAACTTAACTTCTTCAGGATTACTGCTTGGGGCATAGATTTGGATTACTGTGATACTGAACGGTTTGCCTTGGAAATGAACAGAGATCATTCTGTCATTTTTGAGTTTGCAGACTCTTTTGTTGACTATGAGGGTTACTCCATTTCTTCTAAGGGATTTTTGCTCACAGTAGTAGATATAATGGTCATAAAGTATAAAATAGCTGAGAAAAGAAGAAAAGCAAAAGGCAAAGGAGAAAAGGAAAGATATACCTAACAGAATGCAGAGTTCCAAAGAATAGAAAGGAGAGATAAGAAAGCCTTCCTCAGTGATCAGTGCAAAGAAATAGAGGAAAATAGAATGGGAAAGACTAGAGATCTCTTCAAGAAAATTGAAGATACCAAGGGAACATTTCATGCAAACATAGGCACAATAAAGGACAGAAACAGCATGGACCTAACAGAAGCAGAAGATGAAGAGGTGGCAGGAATACACAGAAGGACTATAGAAAAAAGATCTGCATGACCCAGATAAACATGATGGTGTGATCACTCACCTAGAGTCAGACATCCTGGAATGAGAAGTCAAGTGGGCCTTAGGAAGCATCACTACAAACAAAGCTAGTGGAGGTGATGAAATTCCAGTTAAGCTATTTCAAATACTAAAAGACGATGCTGTGAAAGTGCCACACTCAGTATGCCAGCAAATTTGGAAAATTCAGCAGTGGCCATGGGACTGGAAAAGGTCAGTTTTCATTCCAATCCCAAAGAAAGGCAATGCCAAAGAATGTTCAAACTACCGCACAATTGCACTCATCTCATACGCTAGCAAAGTAATGCTCAAAATTCTCCAAGCCAGGCTTCAAAAGCATGTGAATCATGAACTTCCAGATGTTCAAGCTGGATTTAGAAAAGCCAGAGGAACCAGACATCAAACATCTGCTGGATCACGGAAAAAGCAAGAGAGTTCCAGAAAAAAACATCTACTTTAGCTTTATTGACTACACCAAAGCCTTTGACTGTGTGGATCACAACAAACTGTGGAAAATTCTTAACGAGACGGAAATACCAGACCACCTGACCTGCCTCCTGAGAAATCTGTATGCAGGTCAGAAAGCATCAGTTAAAACTGGACATGGGATGACAGACTGGTTCCAAATCAAAAAAGGAGTACGCCAAGGCTGTATATTGTCAACCTGCTTATTTAACTTATAAGCAGATTACATCATGCAAAATGCCAGGCTGAATGAAGCACAAGCTTTAATCAAGATTGCCAGAAGAAATATCAATAACCTCAGATACACAGATGACACCACCCTTATGTCAGAAAGTGAAGAACTAAAGAGCTTCTTGATGAACATGAAAGAAGAGAGTGAAAAAGTAGGCTTAAAACTCAACATTCAGAAAACTAAGATCATGGCATCCAGTCCCATCACTTCATGGCAATTAGATGGGGAAACAATGGAAACAGTGATAGACTTCATTTTGGGGGGCTCCAAAATCACTGCAGATGGTGACTGCAGCTATGAAATTAAAAGACACTGGCTCCTGGCAAGAAAAGCTGTGACAAACCTAGACAGCAATTTTAAAAAGCAGACACATTGCTTTACCAACAAAGGTCTGTCTAGTCAAAGCTGTGGTTTCTCCAGTAGTCATGTATGTATGTGAAAGCTGGATGATAAAGAAAGCTGAGTGCCAAAGAATTGATGCTTTTGAACTATGGTGTTGGAGAAGTCTTTTGAGAGTCCCTTAGACTGCAAGGAGATCAAACCAGTCAATCCTAAAGGAAATCAACCCTGAATATTCACTGGAAGGACTCAAACTGAAACTCTAATACTCTGGCCATCTGATACAAAGAACTGACACATTTGAAAAGACCCTGATGCTGGGAAAGACTGAAGGCAGAAGAAGGGGACGACAGAGGATGAGACGGTTGGGTGGCATCACCAACTCAATGGACATGAGTTTGAGCAAGCTCCAGGAATTGGTGATGGAAAGTGAAGCCTGGTGTGCTGCATTCCATGGGGTCACAAAGAGTCGGACACAACTGAGTGACCGAACTGAACTGAACTGAACCAGTCCTCCTGAGATCCTCTCCCAATAAACTAGTTTTCAGTTTGTTTCTTTAATCACTAAGTCATATCCAATTCTTTGCAACCCCATGGACTTGTAGCTCACCAGGCTCCTTTGTTCATGGGAATTCCCAAGCAAGAGTACTGGAGTGGGTTGCCATTTCCTTCTCCAGGGCATCTTCTTGACCCTGGGATTGAACCCACATCTCCTGAATTAGCAGGTGGATTCTTTACCACTGAACCACCAGGGAAGCCCTTCCAATAAACTACTTGTGCCCAAGTCTTCATTTCAGGGTCTGCTTTTGGGAGAACCCAATCCAGCCCGTATCCACAAGTGTCTGCCCCCATCTGACCCCCAAAGAATCTCCTTTAGGCCTCTCTTTATAGGATGCACCACTGACGTTGAGTGCTTAGTCAATGGAGAAGTTAGGCCTGAATTTGAATCTTGGGAAGGTTCCTTGCAGGTTGTATGATCCTGAGCACATTAGCCAGCCTCTCACATCTTCAGTTTTCTCAAAGGTATATGACGGCAAGGACACCGACATGACAGAACAGGTAGGCTATGTGTGCCAGATAGGAACCGAACGCTGTGCTCAGCTCACACGGCTGCTGCTGCTGCTAAGTCACTTCAGTCATGTCTGTCTCTGTGTGACCCCATAGACGGCAGCCCACCAGGCTCCCCCGTTCCCAGGGATTCTCCAGGCAAGAGCACTGGAGTGGGTTACAATTTCCTTCTCCAATGCATGAAAGTGAAAAGTGAAAGTGAAGTCGCTCAGTCGTGTCTGACTCTTAGTGACCCCATGGACTGTGGCCTACCAGGCTCCTCCATCCATGGGATTCTCCAGGCAAGAGTACTGGAGTGGGGTGCCATTGCCTTCTCTGGAGCACTCATCGAAAAGGAGCTGCCAGTATCATCAGTATCATGACTGCCACTATCACTGTTTCCTTTCATATTAGAATAAGCCAAGCACCTGGCTTTCCTTCATCAGCAGCTGTGACTTCCTTGAGGTCACAGACCATGAGTGAAATCGTGATGAAATCATCTCTGCTGCTGCTGCTGCTGCTGCTGCTCAGTTGCTTCAGTAGTGTCTGACTCTGCGCGACCCCACAGATGGCAGCCCACCAGGCTCCCCCATCCCTGGGATTCTCCTAGCAAGAATACTGGAGTGGGTTACCATTTCCTTCTCTAATGCATGAAAGTGAAAGAGAAGTCGCTCAGTCGTGTCTGGCCCTTTGCGACCCCATGGACTGCAGTCCACCAGGCTCCTCCATCCATGGGATTTTCCAGGCAAGAGTACTGGAGTGGGGTGCCATTGCCTTCTCTGGAAATCATCTCTACTTCATCACAAAGTTGATGACCATTACACACCTGTTGCATGAAACTGCCTCATTTAATCTTTGCATTAACTATTCCTGGGTGAAAGCAAGGAAGGGTGATAATCACCCTGAGTTTCAGGCTCAGGGAACAAGGGCCCTAAAGCGCTTCCTACCCCATGGACTTTTTCAGTCTTTGTTTGCTGGAGGAGGCAGTTACAAGATACTTCTGGGTTATGATTTCATCTCCATACATTAAAAAAGTTGGAGTCAGTCTCAAAAGACAGCTAGAGCCACCAAGAACATATCTGTGTTCAGACAAGTCCATGTTCCTCTGTGCTAGGCAAGCATGTGATTAATGCTTGCCAGTTGAGTGAAATTATCTGAATGTGGCCAGTAGCACCATGTGGCTCCTAAGCGGACTCACATCACCAACAACCAGATGCAGTCAGAGCCTGACTTGACTGATTTTTTGAAAGATCTTTCAGAAATTAAAGGTGACAGCTTGTCACTACTTTGGTAATTTTGTCCTCCCATATATATTTTATAATACCAGGTTACAGTTAAGTTTTCTGGGTGTATAAATAGCTCATATTCAATTTTCAAACCATAGATCTTGAAGCTTCTCAATTTATAGACTCAAGTTTTGATGATCTGGATATTATGAGAAAATCGCTGGCCCCTTGTTAGCACCAGCACTGATTAGCTGAGATTTAAAACACCTGATTAGGAATCCTCTCCACTACTCTCACGACTGCTTGTGAGGTGTTAAGACCTCCTGGAACATGGATGAAGCTGTTTCTTGGCCTTGGACCACTCCATCTGTTGACTCCTCCACTGGCTGTTACAACCTGTATGGAGGTCAGAACTAGGTCTTCACACCTCAGTGATTTAAAAATAGATTCTGTCTTAGAAAAGAGCTGCCAAAAAAAAAAAAAAGAAAAAGAAAGAAAAGAGCTGTCACTAAGCCCATGCCCTTAACCTTCAAGAAAGTCTACGGCCATCCCCAAGCCTCATCAGAATCTACAGATTTAGAATTGCCTATAAAACAGTTCTAACCTCTGGCTGCACACCAGCATCAGCTAGGAGTCTGGGACCCATTCTGACTAATTAGATCAGAATCTCTGAGCCTAGGACATAGTATGGGGATTAATGAATTCTCAGGTGCCTGTCAAGGGCAGCCAGACAGAGTTGAAACCCACTGCTACAAAGAAAGGATACAAGTTCAACCCATTTCCTAGAAATGAGTAGATTAGAAACTGCAGATTATAAGAGGGAAGAAGGGTTGGTAAGAGTAGGTATACCAGGTATATCAGGCTTCCCTAGTGGCTCAGCAATAAAGAATCCGCCTGCAATGCAGGAGACACAGAAGATGTGGGTTTGATTCCTGAGTTGGGAAGACCCCTGGAAGTGGGCATGGCAGTCCACTCCAGTATTCTTGCCTGGAGAATTCCATGGACGGAGCAGCCTGGAAGACTATAGTCCACAGGGTCGCTAAGAGTCAGACACGACTGAAATGACTGAGCACGCAGGCAAGCACCAGGCCTATCAAGAAGTGAGAATAAGAAAAGAAAGGAGGGTGAAGGGAACCAAAGCAAATTTTAAAGCATCTTTGTCTTGGGCCATCAGATTCAGGGGAAGCACACTCTTCTCCATGCTGCCTGGCAGGTGGGACACAACTCAGCAGAGCACTTGCCCTACTGAATAGTATCCATGTTCTTCATACAAATGTTAGATCATCAGCTTTCTGAGGGAAGGAAGCAGGTGGCATTCATCCTTATGCCTCTGATGCCTGGCATCATGCCAGGACAAATGAGAAGATAATGAAATGTTTGAAGAGGGAGTGAAAGGATGAACGAACAGGAGTCCCTCCCTCATGAAAGTCCCTGAGAATGTTACTGTTATGCAAAGGACAATGGAAGTGCTACGTTAACTGGACAGGACTCAAAATGACAGAGGTCTTTATGACCCTAAGGTGTCCATTCGAAGATGTTTATTTGGCACTCACTTTGTGTGCTTTTGGGAGAACACAGAGTGGAAGATGCACAGAACGCAGACACATGGACACAAAGGCCCGGGGGCTTAGAAGGAAAAGCATGGGACATGTTTCAAAACCCATGAGACTAGCTAAAGCTCAGGTATATATGATGGGTTTTAAGGCTGAATCAAGGAAGAAGTAAAATGCTATTCCACGTGCTCCTTTTAAGGAGCCAGGCAAGACGCAACACCCATCAGAAAGATTTCTCCCCCAATAGTAATACTTTTTCAAAATCTACTCACAGGGATAATATTCTATTTTCTGAGAAATCCACTCATGGTAAATCTGGCTCCCATAATTCTGGGTGAGCAAGTCCCTGTTACAGCTATTACTGCTTACCAAGCAAATGTCTTCCTCCCTTCACTGTGATCCCCATACTCTGCACCCTTTGTCCTCCAAAATCAGCAAGGTATGGAGAGGGGAACATTTTCTTTTCCTAATCGGCAACACCTACAACTCCAGGTCCCTCACAAATCTCTGGTGCCTCTTGAAAAATGAAGTTCTTGACCCTAAACTACCCCACTCTGATTTCCTGAATGACAGCATTCTATTATAAATCAAAGCTTTTCTGAACCTTCCCAGAGACGTGGTGCTCTGGATTAAGGGCCCTGGTTTTCAGCCATGGCTATAAGTTGGTCCCTGCTTTCAGAAGTTCCCCGAGACTACAGGAAAACATCTGAGGAGCAGAGGGATCTAGGCCGGGAGTGACTGGAATTGGATTTCAATCCTCACTTCCAACCTGCTGAGTACTTCCTGAACATAAGCTCTTTATGTGAAAGATATCTAAAGACAGGTAATCACTGGGGTATTTTACTGAAAAATCACACCACTATTTCCTGGTCTAAAATACACAGATTACTGAAAATAGACCTTGAATAAATAGAGACGCTTTCCTCTCAGTGGGTCAGTGCACTTAAATGGAGTCTTGCCAGATCTCTGGGGTCTCTTTCTCCCACGTTATGGATGGGACATTGAGATGGAAGAGGTATGAGAGCTAGCCAGTGCCCCAGTGAAATAGTGGCAAAGCAGATCAAAGATCTTTGTGTTACCAGCTAAAAAACTGCACTTGGCATCTGCCTCTACAAGGATGACATCACTAGCCACGGAAGGAGCTGACCTTCAACACACCCTGAAAAGTTCAGGATGGAGATCAGGAATAAGGTACTCTGTTCTCTGGCAGAAACTGGCAGAATAGACCTTCAGTTAGTTAGATATTTTAAAAGAAGATGTTATGAACCCAAATTATTGCATCTTCTCATATCTAGAAAAGCATTAAGATCATTAACGGGGCATCTGCTCCCTGTGACTGGCTGCAACCCTCTGCCCAAATGACTACACATACTCCCTTCACTAAAATCATTTGTAGTACTGACCTTCCCCTTACCTCTTCAGAGCAGTTCATCAGAGCTATCTGAAATGTTGTCTCCCAGGCTATAGTCCTCATTTCGCCCTAAATAAAACTTAACTCACAACTCTCATGTGGTGCTTTTTTTTTTTCAGTCAACAGTGTCCTGGCTATTCCCCGGAAGGCCTCATGTCACCTACAGTTCATCACTGTCACCAGTTCATGGTACATGATGACTGTTATGTACTCAAGAAGTCCAGTCACATAGCTGGAGTTTCACCAGTCAGTGACTAGATCTAAAGGGAGCTTAAGGCATCCTGGACCTTCAAGGAGTATACACATCAAAGATGGAGAGAAAAGTACCCAAATAACAGTGCTGCAAAGCAGAATTTGTCAAAGGCCCATAAGAGGGTCAAAGTGTAGACCTTGAAGGAGAGGGAGACCTCAGACGTCTAGTGGAAGGAAGCTCAGAAATCTTGGAGGTGAGATTTGAGGATGGATCATAGTTTTTAAAAGAATAACAAGAGTGTTTAAGAAAATTTGATATAAAAAAGTCATTCATAAGCCCACTGAAGAGAATATTCACTCTAGATTGGTCCACACTCACCACTGTAAAAAAAGGAATGTCACTTGCTATCTGGTTCTCTAAGGATTACATCATTAGCCATGCTATCACTGACCTAAAAAAGGAAGCAGGGCAAAAAGCTAACAGAGTTTTGTCCAGAGAAAACACTGGTCATAGCAAACACCCTTTTCCAACAACACAAGAGAAGACTCTGTACATGAACATCACCTGATGGTCAATACCGAAATCAGATCGATTATATTCTTTGCAGCCGAAGATGGAGAAGCTCTATATAGTCAGCAAAAACAAGACTTGGAGCTGACTGTGGCTCAGATAATCAGCTCCTTATTGCAAAATTCAGGCTTAAATTGAAGAAAGTAAGGAAAACGGCTAGGCCATTCAGGTATGACCTAAATCAAATCCCTTATGATTATACAGTGGAGGTGATGAACAGAATCAAGTAATTAGATCTGGTAGACAGTGCCTGAAGAACTATGGACAGAGGATCATAACATTGTACAGGAGGCTGCACCAAACCCATCTCAAGGAAAAAGAAATACAAGAAGGCAAAGTGGTTGTTTGAGGAGGACTTACAAATAGCTGAGAAAAGAAGATACACAAAATGCAAAGGAGAAAGGGAAAGACACACCCAACAGAATGCAGAGTTCCAGAGAATAGCAAGGAGAGATAAGAAAGCCTTCCTACGTGAACAATGCAAAGAAACAGAGGAAAGCAATAGAATGGGAAAGACTAGAGATCTCTTCAGGAAAACTGGAGATATCATAGGAAAATTTCACACAAAGATGGGCACAATAAACGACAGAAACAGCAAAAACCTAACAGACACAGAGGAGATTAAGAAAAGTGGCAAGAATATACAGAAGAACTATACAAAAAAGTTCTTAATAACTCAGATAACCACAATGGTGTGCTCACTCACCTTGAGTGAGACGTCCTGCAGTGCAAAGTCAAGCGGGCCTTAGGAAGCACCACTGTGAACAAAGCTAGTGGAGATGATAGAATTCCAGTTGAGCTTTTTAAAATCCTAAAAGATGATGCTGTTGAAGTGCTGCACTTAATATGCCAGCAAATTTGGAAAACTCAGCAGTGGCCACAGGACTGAAAAAGGTCCATTTTTATTCCAATCCCTAAGAAAGGCAATGCCAAAGACTGTTTAAACTACCATATAATTGCGTTCCTTTCACATGCTAGCAAGGTAATACTCAAAATCCTTAAAGCTAGGCTTCAACAGTACTTGAACCAAGAACTTTCAGATGTACAAGCTGGATTTAGAAAAGACAGAGAAACCAGAGATCAGATTGCCAACATCCAATGGATCATAGAGAAAGTAAGGGAATTCCAGAAAAACATCTACTTCTGCTTCATTGACTACACTAAAGCCTTTCATTGTGTGGATGATAACAAACTGTGGGAAACTTTTACAGAGATGGGAATACCAGACCACACTACCTGTCCCCTGAGAAACGTGTGCAGATCAAAAAGTAACAGTTAGAACCAGATGTGGAACAATGAACTGGTTCCAAATTGGGAAAGGAGTACATCAAGGCTGTATATTGTCACTCTGCTTACTTAACTTATATGCAGAGTACATCATGTGAAATGCTAGGCTGAATGAAGCACAAGCTGGAATCAAGATTGCCAGGAGAAATATCAACAACCTCAAATATGCAGATAATACCATTCTAATGGTAGAAAGTAAAGAGGAACTAAAGAATCTCTTGATGAGGGTGAAAGAAGACAGCAGAAAAGCTGGCTTGAAACAACATTCAAAAAACTAAGATCATGGCATCTGGTCCCATCATTTCATGGCAAATAGAAAAAGTGAAAACAGTAACAGATTTTACTTTCTTGGGCTCCAGAATCATTGCAGATGGTGACTGCAACCACAAAATGAAAGGATGCTTGCTTCTTGGAAGGAAAGCTATCACAAACTTAGACAACATATGTTAAAAGCAGAGACATCACAGGTCACCTGCCAACAAAGGTCTGTATATCAAAGCTATGGTTTTTCCAGTAGTTATATACAAATGTGAGAGTTGGACCATAAAGAAGGCTGAGTGCTAAAGAGTTGATACTTTCAAACTGTGGTGCTCGAGAAGACTTTTAAGAATCCCTCAGACTGCAAGGAGATCAAACCAGTCAATCCTCAGGGAAATTAACCCTGACTATTCATTGGAAGGTCCGATGCTGAAGCTAAAGCTCCAATACTTTGGCTACCTGAAGCTAATAGCCTACTTATTGGAAAAGACCCTGATACTGGGAAAGATTGAGGGCAGGAGGAGAAGGGGGTGAGAGAGGATGAGATGTTTGGATGACATCATTGACACAATCATGAGTTTGAGAAAATTCCAGGTGATAGTGAAGGACAGGGAAGCCTAGCATGCTGCAGTCCATGGGGTTGCAAAGAGTTGAACATGATTTAGCGACTAAACAGCAACATGGACATACAATACATTCTCAAAGGAATTTGGGACAAAGAATAGGATAAGACACTGTGCTTAGGGAAAACAGGGAAACAGACCCTTAGATATTTATGAACCCAGATTCTTCCATCTTCTCATACCTAGATAAGCACTGATATCATTATCTGAGATATCTGCTCCTTGTGACGAGTAGATGTATGCCCAAATGCACATACCCCTTTAGAGAAAATTACATATATAACCTCAGAGCTCTCTGAGAGGCTGTCTTCCAAAATGTGGTTCTCAGTAAGACACTAAATAAAACTCAACTCACAGCTCTTATGCTGTGCTTTTTTCCAGTCAACACAGCTGTGGAAGGAAAATAAAAATGAAGTTGCAATTGCTAAGATGCCTCCCTGAAATGGAGCCAGGAGGCCATTAAAGAGGTGTGATATATTCATATCTCAACCTGGATAGAATCTGACCTTTTGACTACTTGTTGTACTAACAAAGGCATCAAGAAGATAAAGAAACTTATCAGACCCTTACTCTAATTCATGACAATTACCCACTTATCAGACCCCTACCCTAAAACAAACTTGTAATTCCTTAAGAACAAATATCTCCTGATTTGTGTCAGGGTTCATCACAACTCTCCCTGGGCAACTAGAGCAACCGTGTGGCCCTTTATCTTTATAAGCTCCTGACACTTTCCCTGTGCTGAATCATTCTTTCAGTTTCACTAGAATCTATGTCTCCTGAAATGCAATTCTGAAGACCCCAAATAAAGCTCTTTATTCTCTGCAGTCTTGAGATTACGATTTGATGCCACTGGGATTCAGATATATTTGGGCATAACTGGAGAGCCGTGGGGCAAGCCACCAGAACTGTGCCCTGGCCAGCATCTTGGGAGAGCATCTTGGGACTGTGCCCACGCCAGCATCAGGCATGACACACTGGATAAGTGACAAAGCCAAGGTGGCAGAATAATGAGTCTATCCCTTGGGCTGAGTCCCAGCCCAGGCTCCAGTGGGTCCCTGTCTAAGTAGTAAAGAGCAGTTTCATTAAGATCCCAGAGCTATAGTCCCACAAAGAACGCAAAGAGACAGGGTTGCTCTGAGGGTTCCCACAGATGCAGAGCTACTTCAAGGATCGGTGTGTCTGGGGCGGGACACTCAGTACCTGGCAGGTACCTCATGTATGGGCTTCAGCCAGCCCGATAGGTGTTTGAGACGAGGGGTAGATTCCATGGGAGAGGAAATTTGTCTATCATGGGATTCTTTTGTGAAGCCATGGGAAATTAACTACTCCCAGGAATTTCTGGGGCCAGAATCCTAGTAACAGGTGGAAGTGAAAGACAGCCAAATGCAGGTTGGTTATACGCAAAGTCACTACATTTTTAACCCCTGGCAAGAGGAGCCTGCGGAAACACAACTTAGATCACTGTGTTCATCTTTGCATACTCTATGCCAATCCTCACTGACTTCCACATACAACAATCATAGTGTATACTTTCCTAAAATTTGCTTTTTGGAATTTTTTGCTAAAGTACAAATTAGGGATTGGGAGACATGGGCGAGGGCTTTCCATGCCGATTAAACAATATGAACTCTCGATCACTGGTTCCTGTGCATGCATGCATGCTAAGTCACTTCAGTCGGGTCTGACTCTTTGTGAGTCCATGGACTGTAGCCTGCTAGCCTCTGCTGGCCATGGAACTCTCCAGGCAAGAATACTGGAGTGGGTTGCCATGCCCTTCTCCAGGGGATCTTCCCAACCCAGGAATCGAACTGGCATCTCCCGCGGTTCTTGCCTTGCAGGTGGACTCTTTACCACTAAGCCACTGGGGAAGCCCCACTGCTTCTAGAGTAGGGGCAATTTTGCCTCCCAGGGAACATTAATAAGTGTCTGGAGACTTAAAAAAAAACTCATTATTTTTAATTGCCATGTAATGACAGTGAGTATTATTCACAAATAAGCAGAAGCATATAATGGGCTTTGTTTCTGTTTTTTCAATTTTCTTTTTGTTTTATAAATTTTCTTTTCCCTGTTACTTTCATATTGTTGCATCACGGTTTCATATTATTTTTAGATTTCAATGTGAAATCTATTATGAGGCATTTTTCTCTCTTTTCCTACACATACATACCTACCCACATCACCACACACGTATACATATATGATACATATACATAGAAGTCGTGTCCAACTCTTGCTTTATCACTAAGCCACATGTATGGGGCTTCCCTGGTGGCTTACTGGTAGAAAACTTGCCTACCAATGCAGGAGACTCAGGTTCGATCCCTGGGTCAGGAAGATCACCTGGAGAAGGAAATGGCAACCCACTCCGATATTCTTGCCTGAAGAATCCCAAGGACATAAGAGCCTGTCAGGCTATAGTTCATGGGGTCATAAAAGAGTTGGACAAAAATTATCAACTAAAAAACAACAATTATATATATGTGTGTGTGTGCATCATATGCATATAATATATAATATGATACAAATATAAGAATGTAGGCATGGGATGTGGGGTGAGCAAAGATTCCCTCATTTGGTTTCTGATATACAGTGGCAGTTCTATTGTGAGAGTGGTCATAATGCACTCATTCCATTTCCCCCTTACAGAGGTCTGCCAAACTCTACCACACACTCGGGAGCATTAGAACAGCTTCAGGCAAATCCGATCTACTCAGCTAATTCCTTGTGTACTGTAAGAAGGAAAGCGAAGACTTGACCCTGAAGAGCTTGTCATTCCAAAATATATAGAAATAATATCTTTGAAACCATACATTTATCACCACTCTTGCCTTGATGTTTTTCTCCATGAATTTTTTTACTGTGTCCTGGTTTTACATAGTTGAAATCATAGTTAGCAGCAGCAGCAGCATATAAGAAGGCTTTATGAATTTCACTCTAATTTGATCTCTGACTTCTACCTTTTTACTATTATATGGGTAGTGTTTATATGGCTCTGACAATTACTTATGTATAAGTGGGAGGAAAGAAATGTACATTTCTATAAAATTGTGTCAGTGTTTGAGCCTAAAATGGAATCTTTATTTCAAAATGTTCAATCTTTAGACATTTTTATTTTTACAAAAATAATTATTAGAAGGATCTAAAACATTCTCCTCGGTCCAATGTACCTCATGGAAAGTTTAATGTACTTTGAACGTAGTGAAAGTTTTTGTATGACGAATATTGTAACCTTTGGAGATACGTTTAATCGTCATGCCTGGGGAGGTGACGCTACCGGGTACAGGCCAAATATGCTGTTAAACATCCCGTAATACACAGGAGACCCCTCACCACAAAGAATAATCTATCTGAAAACGTCAGTAGTGCCAGGGTTGAAAAATCTTGCTCTCTTAGGTGCCGAGACCAGGAAGTACCTGATTATTCTGTCCAATTTGACCTGAAAGTAGTATACAAGCTAGAAAATCAGCAGAGGAAAATCAAGAAGTTAGGAGAAACTCAAGAGAGCCCAGATTTCATTAAGCGGGCAGTGACGAAGTCATGGGAAAGAGATTGAAAAAAGATGGAGGACCCAAAGGTGGACTCTTGAGGTCTCTGGCTCAAGGGATTACTCAATACCATTTACTAAGACAAGACTCCCAGCAGAAGCTTTCGAGAGAAGTGCATTCAGGTGTAGACACAGCGAGCGTTCGTGGGAACAGAGTGTCAGGTGGCACTGCTGCCAGCAAGGGCCCAGGGGAGAGTGTCTGCCTGGGAGCCAGCTGGCTAGAAATGCTCTGAAGCTGCCCCAGTGGGTGCTATCCGGAGGAACTGCATGAACAGAGAAGGACTTGGAGGACACCCAGACCAGGACACTTCAAGGGCAGAGGGGAAGAGTGGTCTTAGGGGCTGGGAGAGAAACTGGCAGAAACAGTGCCACAGAGGCTAAAGGTTCAGTGAGGCCTAAGGACAGGTGAGGCAGGTCAGAAGCTGCAGGATGGCACAGAGCAGGAGAGCCGGGGGAGCGCCACCATGCCCTCTGCAGGGTCAGTTGGCATTTGAACCTGGGTCTGTTGGCCCCAGGCTAAGGGGTTCCCAGTGGCCAAACCACACTGCCTCACGACCACATGGATCTATGAACGGCCCTCTTGTTGGACACAGATGGGCTGGCTGGAGCTGCACAGTCACAGGCTCAGGATGACGATAAACAGTTACCAGAGCAGAGAAAGTTTGGTGTCACGTGGGAGCTCTCTTCCAACATGAGCTATTGGCCCTCTGGGGGCCATAGTGGTGGCTTCTGCAGCCGTCTTTATGTAAAACCAATAAATACTGCTTACCTCCTCCTGAGCCACCTCATGGTGCCTCCTCATGGGTGCACCAAGATGGTGGCCAGGATGTTGCCAGAAAGCCAACTTCATGAGCTGCAGATGGCAAATAAACATCAGACAGGAGGGAGGCTCAGCACTTCTAGTTACTAGAGAAAGGCAACTTAAGCTCAAGACACTGTCTTTCCCCAGCAGGCTGACGGGCATGAAGAAGCTAGGAACACCCTCTAACAGCAGGAGTGTGTTGAGTGCATATACACACACTGAGAGTGTATTTATGTGATATTTGCATTTACACAACCATGTTGGGTCTCTTGTGAGATGCAATGCCAGGAAGATGGCATTCCAACTCGCCTTGGCGAGAAAAGTCCCAACCTGCTTATTTTCCCCAAGGCTGCCAGCTCAGGACTGGTAACCGTGGCCACCTGAGGCACAGAGACTCCATAAGGACACTTGATAGGCCGTTCCCAGGGCACAGCTATCATTCCCACCATTATCCTTGATGTATGGAGGCCTAGTCAACCTTTGGTAGGGCTTCCCTGGTGGTTCAGTGGTAAAGAGTTAGCCTGTCAATGCAGGAGACACAGATTCGATCCCTGGATCAGGAAGATCCCCTGGAGAAAGAAATGGCAAACCACTCCAGTAGTCTCGCTTGGAGAATTCCATGGACAGAAGAACCTGGTGGGCTACAGTCCATGGGGTCGCAAAGAGTTAGACACAACTGGGCAACCAACCCTTCAATGCTCAAGGAGCACTGTCTTCAGTACTTGGATCTATGAACTTAGTTAATCCCTCAGCAATCTCTGGGTCCTATTATTATGATCCTTAATTTGCACATGAAGCTTAAGTAACTTGTGTTAGACCACTAGGCTACTAATTCCTGTATGTTTCCACCTGCAGAGCCTGCGTTACCAGTCACTACAGCACAGTGCTGCCCATGTAAAGACCGTGGAGAACGGCTGTTTTATATTTCTGTCTAGCCAGTGGCAGAGAGCTTAGAACCCTAGTGAAGAATAAAGCCAACTTCACCAAGATTAGCCTGATATGAAAAAAAAAGTCTTTCAAAATTACAGAACCGGAGAAGACTAGTGGTAGCCAAGGACAAGGGTTGGAGCTGGGTGGGCATGGGGGTTAAGGGTCATTGTGGTGAGGGAACTGTTCCATAGCTCGACTGTATGATCATCAGTATCTTGACTGTGATATTTTACTATGGTTTTACAAGATGTTGTCATTGGGGTAAACTGGGTTAAGTGTGCAGAGGATCTCTGTATTATTTCTCACAACTGCATATGAATCTCAAAAAGTTTTTAATTAAAAAAAAAAAAGAAGAAGAAGGCTTCTCTATCCCCTGGAGGAGGAAATGGCAACATACTCCAGTATTCTTGCCTGAAAATATCCCATGAACAGGAGAGTCTGGTGGGCTACAGTCCAAACAGTCTCAAAGAGTCAAACACAACTGAGTGCCTTTACCATACCATCTTTATAGCTAAAATGTTCAAGCTTAGGACCCTGCTGAGTAAGCCAAAGTTAAATCTTATGCATGTGGATGAGAAGTGTGTTCCAATTAAAGTATGCCCAATTAAATGTCTGGGGAGTGAGGGGAGGCAACCAGTATAAGTGCAGCTATATACCAAAACTGTTGATGCTTTAACACACAGATCTCCTTAGTCTCAGAATCTCAGCTGGCAACACACACACAGACACCTCCCCCCAAACACACGTGTGCATGCTCCCACAAACACAGCCTGTGAGTCATTTAGAAGGAAATAATCTCATAAAACAGTATGATGGCAAAGGACAAAACATGAGGGCCCTAAGGTGGGAAAACCATTCCCAGCTTGCAGAGCGATGAGAAGAGCCTCTTGGCTCAAGCTGACTTTTAAGAGACAAGAGGTCAAACCAGAATCCTGTTCTTCACAGAATATCCTAGGAAGGGAATTATCTAGTTGTCAGGTCAGTGCAGATAAAGATACTGCAATTAACAGTCTGCAGAAGCAAAACACATGGCCACTGGGGAACTCCAAAACTCCTGCATGCATGCGTGTGTATACACATTCACGAGCGTGTGATACACGTTGTATATTGCATTCTTCTGACTAGTTGCTTCAGTCACCCACATTAGGTGTTTTTGTGAAAGGTTAGAAGGTTCTAAAGTGAGGAGAGGGCTTCCTTGGAGGTTGGTTCATCAGGCTAATCATTTCTCCAGTTGGCTGTTGCCTGAGGCAGCCTGCTTACAACAGAAGCTGCTTGGTAGGTGTTGCTGACACTCCTTCCAAGAGTGTAGACTAGACATATAGCTGTAGCTCTCCATTCAGATCACAGTGGGGCCTGATGAGCTGCAGGGAACTCTTCAAAATGAGGATGCAGACAGCCCATCCGGAGACTGCCACCTCTCAGTCATTCTGCACACCAGTCTGTGATGGATGTCTCCTGTGCTGACCACTGCAGGAAGCCAGTACCTGGACCAGAGCAGACATCCCAACACAGACACCCACCTGTGAGGCCCAAGGAAACCAACACATGGTTCTCACGCTGGGTGGCATCTCAGTCGGCCTCTCTGCCCCTTGGCATGCAGGGGAGCAGTACTCTCTGCTATACCTACGGACTGCGGTGTCTATGAGCTGGAGCCAGGGGCCAGTGTCAGCCTTTCTTCTTTCTGGTCTTTCTCTTTCTATTTATATGTCTCATTTCTCTTCAGATCTCATTGGAAGATGTGAGTTAGCTACAGATTTTATTAATTCCATCTCCTTCCCTGGAAACATCCAGAAGACTTGTCAATATGCTCCTGATGAGATCTACCACAGCCACCGTCTGGTCTTAACAAGGAAACTGAACTTCACCCCAGTGACCTGATTCCAGTCCTCCATTAATACACGCCACCAACAGGAGGCTCTGGGCAACCTCCATCCCCGAGTACTGTCCTGGCCCCAGAGCACACCACTTCCCCAAGGGTTTCTGATCCTCCCAGCACAGGACCTCCTGCCTCATGTCCCTGGTCTTGGCTGACCAACAGGGATTTCAGTCTGGTTTGTTCATCACTCTTCTCAGCACACAGCCCCTGGTACACAGCATGCGGTCAAGAGCTGAGGCTCAGTCCTGCTTCTCTTGCATGTAGCTTCACTCTTTAACCATGACTTCATGGCCCATTGGCCACTCCCGAGAAATTCCCCTCTCTCTAGAGCCCGAGGACCTCATCTCTTCTCAGCCTGTGCCCTCCCCGTGTTCACCCCAGTTCATGGAGCAGGAGCAGACATGCAGCCCAGGACTAAATGCATGCAAACTTAAGTCAGTCTAAAAGCTGTTTCTCTCCAAAGTCAGGATGAGGGTCAAGTTGCTGAAGACCAGTAACGGTGGTCAGACTGGAGCCCTAAAGCTGAGGATAACTGAGTGATCATGAGTGAGAAATTCAAGGCTGAGACTTTCTGGAAAGAGCATCAAGAAGAGAAAGACCAAAGCTCAGGGCAACACACCCAGTACCTATGTAGCCCCAGGCTAAGTGAAATAATATCTCAATGCTATAAAGGACAGGAAACTGATTGGTGGCTTTCTTTATCTCATGGCTCATGCCCTGATTATCACATCCATGTGCCATAAAAATATGAAAAAGTTCACATTTCACAAACATTTGACTTTTATAAGTCTTACATCTCTCACAGAAAGCCCTGCTCCATCAGAATTCTGAGAAATATCTTTGATCAAACTGGAGACTCAGTTTGGTCTCTACAGTGGAAGAGAGTACACTAAAAGGGAAATTCACGCGTTTGGGTGGCTCCAAACTTTAGCCAGCCCTGGCCACCTGCTCATATGATGGAACTTTGCTTAGAACTGATACACGGACCTTTGTTGGCAAAGTAATGTCTCTGCTTTTGAATATGCTATCTAGGTTGGTCATAACTTTCCTTCCAAGGAATAAGCATCTTTTAATTTCCATCTAGTCAAGGCTATGGTTTTTCCTGTGGTCATGTATGGATGTGAGAGTTGGAGTGTGAAGAAGGCTGAGTGCTGAAGAATTGAAGCTTTTGAACTGTGGTGTTGGAGAAGACTCTTGAGAGGCCCTTGGACTTCAAGGAGACCCAGCCAGTCCATTCTAAAGGAGATCAGTCCTGGGTATTCTTTGGAAGGACTGATGCTAAAGCTGAAACTCCACTACTTTGGCCACCTCATGTGAAGAGTTGACTCACTGGAAAAAACTCTGATGCTGGGAGGGATTGGGGGCAGGAGGAGAAGGGACAACAGAGGATGAGATGGCTGGATGGCATCAGTGACTCGATGGACATGAGTTTGAGTGAACTCTGGGAGTTGGTGATAGACAGGGAGGCCTGGCGTGCTGCGATTGATGGGGTCGCAAAGAGTCGGACACAAATGAGCGACTGAACTGAACTGAACTGAACTGAGTAGTGACAGAAATAAATACAAGGTTGGTCAGTAGAAGAAAAGTGGCTGCTCTCAGCATCACCTTTGCAACACTCAGTCCCTGAAAAGGACATCCACCACCAAAACCAGTCCAAATATCCACTGAGGAGAGGGTATGCTGGACCGTTCTGGAGGATGAAGTGTGGACATGCATACGAGGGACCAATAAGTTGTCCACCCTAAGACAGAGGGTGTTTCATTTTCCTAGAGTTGCTCTAAGAAACTAGGTGGCTGAAAACAGCAGAAATGTCTTTTCTCACTGTTCTGGAGGCTAGAAGTCTGAGATCAAGGTGTCAGCAGGACCATGCTCCCTCTGAAACCTGTTGGGAACCCTTCCTTACCTATTCCCAGCTCTGGTGTTTTGCTGTAATGACCATCTTTAGAGCTCCTTGACTTGCACCTATATCACTCCAGTCTCTGTTCCTGTCTTTGTCATGACGTGGCTTTCTCCCCATGTGTCTCCTCCTTGTAACGATGTCAGGTTAGGGGCCCATTCTATTCCAGTATAACCTCATCTTTATTGAACTAATTATATCTGCAATGACACTATTTCCAAGACAGATACATTCTGAGGACTGGATTTCAACATACCTATTTTGAGCATGACACAACCCATAACAGAAGAGGGATGGTCCTCAGAACTAGAAGATGGTGGCCCAGGGGTTCAGTGACCAGCAAGGTTGGATATCCTGGAAGCATGGAGGGAATATGGCTTCCAGGTTTGTGGGGAGGCAGGACCCAGGACTCAATGCTCTCAGCCTTAGTAATATTCTGGTGCCCAAGCTGGGCACAGAAGTCACCATGCTGCCCATCCTGGAATTTGTGGACTTGGACAAGGTGACTAGAGAAAGCTATGGGCCAGCACACCTTCACTGAGGTCACCAGCCACCGCAGTCTTGAAAGCTTTCACAGCCCAGGAGAGGGACAGTCAGAGTAGGATTCCCAACATGACCAAGATCAAATCTTACAACACCAGACTTTGGCCCTGAAGTCAAGATTATCTTGACTTAGAAAAAATTAACATAAACATGGTTCCGAAACTCAAATAAGGTGAGGGTTGCAAATTCATAGACTATAAACATACTCCCTAATCTACAAGCCACACTCAACTCCATGCACTGCACCCAGGATACAGAAGACATGAGTCAATGTGGTAAACAGAGTCAAAAATGACAGAAAAAGGCCAAATGTGAATGTCAGTGGAGAATAATGATGAACCTGAAGAAACTAGTGTTGGTCCAGTTCCCCTCCCCTTTAAATCCTTGCAGAAAAGAATATTAATAAAATAAAACTCCAAATCCAATCCCGGAGCAATAACAGAACACCCATGCCAAGCTTTACAGCCGTGGGAAGGACGTATGGAGCTGAGCAATCTGTGGACAGCGTTTCTCGGCTGAAAGTCTTGAAAGCTTGGTGTGCTTAGGCCAAAATGTTCTGGAAGCCAAGTCCTGTGGAAAATGCAGACTTTATGAATCACACATGTAGCCACAAAGCCCGCTCTGCAGCTCTGAGTGAAAAGATCTGTACAGACATCTGTCCCCACATGGAGGACCACCGGGGCTGATGCAGAGTGTACCATGGGTCCCTGAGAAAATAGGAAACCCACTTAGCTTCATGGGATTTTGTTGGCAAACTCCGGAAAACACAAGTGGGGGTCTGAGCTGGAATTAATCATGATAGACAAAGGGGCCACTTCCCTCTGCCTGAGAGGATGTGCCTGGAGAAGGAGCACCCGCAGGGTGAAATGTGTCTTTTCCCAGCTACTTGCCTTCTTTGTTCCTCCCTTTTCCCATCTGTGAGACGGGATCATAACAGTACTTATCTCAAGGGGCAGCCGTGAGGGTGATGTGAGTTAATATGTGATGTTCTTAGAAAGTGCCTGACACACTGGGACAGCCAACCTAAGTCCTCACCTGCAGCAACCACTCCAGCAACGCTGAGGTTTCAGAATCTCTCCCCAAAGTTGCATCTCGTCCAGCACTCCTCCTAAATTTTCATTTTTACTTTATAGATCTCCGATTCCCTTCCCACTTTGTCTCCCAACAACCTATTCTCAGTCTGGAGAGCTTCCCACTCACTGTCATAGGATCTAAGGACAGGAAAGGCCCTCCTTGGCCCCTCAGCTTCCGCCCCTGCCCCAAGGCAGAGCTCTGTTCACACCGACTCCGACAGATGGTTGTCGTTTCCAGACAGGAAATATTTATTGAGCATCCTCCCTAGGCCAAGCCCTGTGCTCAGCGCTGCAAGGAATACATACAAGAGTGGGGCAGGCTGGGCTCCCACAATCCATGTGGGAGAAGTGGAAACTCACACAGGATTGAAAGCTGCAGTCTTGAGGCAGAATGTCTTCTTTTCTGGGAAACCTCAGTTTTTGCTCTTCTGGCCTTCAACTGCTTAGACAGGGCCCACCCACGTATCATTATTACATTAAAGAATATTCTCCTTTACTTAAAGTCAACTGATTGGAGATTTTAACCACATCTGGATGATTGTCTGATTAAGTAACTGGCTTCTGTAGCAGAACCAAGTGGACACAGAAAATTAACGATCACATGCAGTTTCATTTGTCCTCACTCTTCCCTACTTAACATCCAGCTTTTCACCCTGACTGCCAGCTCTGGGAACTACAGCAACTTCAGGCCCACCATGAGATGGAGAGAAAATAGCTTTTCATTGACTTAATCAATTCCCATGATGGCATATGCTTGGCATATTCATTCCAAGAATAAATCTCTTATTCCATTCCACTCATAATGGTGGAGCTATCGATTTATTCAATTTCTATGCTTTCAGTGCCTTCCACAGGAGGGTGCCACACGTCAGAACCCGCTTCAGAGTTATCGGGGGGCAGGGGGTGTTAGGAAGACTATTCAGGTAGATGTGCCTTACTGGTAGCTTCCACTAGGACACTGCCAGAGAAGATGCCAGAAGAAGACACTGGCCAATAGGCTCTTTTGGCTGCAGCACACTGACAGGAACCAGGAACTCAGGAAGTCAACCTCTGAGGTTGAGTGCTAGAGAAAGTGCACTCTTCAAGAGTCTAGCAAGTGAGATGTTCAGAACCAAAAAGAGGAAATCTCTCCCTTCTCCATGTCCCTTCTGGGTTCACTACTGATCAGCCTTAACATTATGCCAGTGAGTCAAGAAGCAACATTTGCAGAGCCCACCTCCATTCTGACAGCTGGCAAAGAAGGGTTTGGAGGCCAAAAGCAATGGATTTGCTCCCCGCACAGTTCACTCTTTCAGCTACTCCATTTCCACAACTGCACTTCAGCACATGTTGGAACTTCTGTGTAACAATGAAACAACGCTTTATTTCCATCTCCTAAAATACAGCTATCCTCCTTCCAAGTGAAGAATTTCTCAGACTATCCCGAAATGAAGAGACACGCACTCTTAACGCTCATTGCATCCATCGCTGTAGCCATATTAATTGCTCCCAGATCCGTCACAGACCTACTGAATAAGCTGCTATCTAAAGACTAAACTGTATACTTAACCTCAGCATCTTGTACAGAAAATAGAAATGGAAAGGAGAGGGAAGTTAGCTAGCATATACAAATAAACATATGAAGTATAGTAAATAAGAGAAAGTATGCAAATCTAGTAGAGCTCTCTTTTCTGAAACTGGTCTTGAGGTTGTAACTAATATGCATGGCTCCTTCCTCCACTAAGCACTCTGTGCTTCCCTCATGCTCAGTCAGGACCTTAGCTGGCTGGGGTTTTTTATCTAGTGGAGTGACTGAAACCTTAATTCCTGAAGAGCCTGAGTCCTCAGTCACCCTGCCTGTGTTTGGTTGCTTTAGTTTCCAGTTAACTTCTACTACTGGGCATGGAAGTACTAAGAGGCACCCTAGAAAATCCCTTAGGTTCCAGAAATAGTCTTCCTTTTCTCCATTGTGTAGCTGCAATCCAATTACCCTCTGGTAATAAGGATCAACCAGTAGAATTAACTCCTTTTTGATTCAGTGGCATAAGAAGTCCAATCAAATTGTCAGCATCCTCGAGATCATCGAAAAAGCAAGAGAGTTCCAGAAAAAAAAACATCTACTTCCACTTTATTGACTACGCCAAAACCTTGGACTGTGTGGATCACAACAAACTGTGGAAAATTCTTCAAGGGATGTGAATAACAGGCCACCTGACCTGCCTTCCTGAGAAATCTGTATGCAGGTCAAGAAGCAACAGTTAGAACTGGACATGGAAAAACACACTGGTTCCAAATTGGGAAAGGAGTACATCAAGGCTGTATATTGTCACTCTGCTTATTTAACTTATATGCAGAGTACATCATGAGAAACGCTGGGCTGGAGGAAGCACAAGCTGG
>SJYF01000259.1:4796799-4830440 GCA_006410515.1 Procapra przewalskii
TGGAGTGGGTTGCCACCTCCTTCTGCTGGGGATCTTTCTGACTCAGGGATCAAACCCATGTCTCTTAATTCTCCCGCATTGGCAGGCAGGCTCTTTACCATTAGAAATACCTGGGAAGTATATATCAATTATTTCTCCATAAAACTGGGGAGGAGGGAAGCATCTTTATCCATCACAGTCTACTTAGAATTAATATCTTACCCCACTTTATAAAACATGTAAGAGCCCTACAAAAATACAATTTCATTGTGCTCCCCATCCTTTATGTTACTTTTGTCACATATTTTACTTCAACATACATTATAAAACCTCACAAAGTGTTACTATTTTTCAATCAAACAGTCAAGTATCATTCAAAGATTTTTAAGAGAAAAGAAAGAATTTTACATTTACTCACTTATCAACCCTTTCTCTTATGTTGTTTCTTCCTATAAAATCCAAGTTTCCATCCAACATACTCTTTCAGCATAAAGAACTTTCCTTAGCATGACTGTAATGTAGGTTTTCTGGCAACAACCTCTCTCAGCTTTTACCTGGAAGTTTCTTTATTTTACTCTCATTTTAAAAGGATATCTGGATATCATATACAGAATGCTGACTTGACACCGTTCCGTTATTTTCTGCATTCTCTTCTTCCTGATAATGTTGGCTGCTCCTCATATTTTTGGTATAGATTGTAGCTTTTTTCCTCTAGACTGGAGTGTTTTTCTTCATTTGTTGTCAGCAGCTTGACTACAATGTGCCTTGGTCTGGGTTTTTATACAATGAACCCTGCTTGGGGGTTGCTGACCTTCTTATATCTGAGGTTGATGTTTTCCAACAAATTTGGGAACTTTGTACCATTATTTCCTAAGCCATTTTTCTGTTGCATTCTCTCTTTCTTATCCTCCTAGGCTTTCAATTACCCATATGTTAAACGGCTTGTTATTATCCCATAGGTCAGTGAATTTCTGTTCAGTGTTCAAAATCTCTTTTCTCTCTGTTCTTCAATATTTCTATTGCTCTTCTCTAGTTCACTAACTCTCTCTTAAGTCTCTAATCTGATATCAATCCAGTTCAAGAAAAATTTCACTTTAGATATTGTACTTCTCAGTTTAAAATTTCCATTTGGTTTGTTTTTATTGTTTCCATGTTTCCTCATTATATCCATCTTTTCCTTTAGGTTCTTGGGCGTATTTGTAGTAACAATTTTTAAATCCTGACTGTTAATTACAAGATGTGGGTCATCTTGTGATAGTCTTCAATTTTTCTTGACTAGCAGGTAAATTTTACCGCTTATTCATACATCTAATAATTTTTTATTGTATTCCTGACACTGTCAAGGTACCTTATAGGAGTTTGAATAATGTCATCTACATTTAAAGGGCATTGCTGTTTATTCTAGAAGATGGAGAAATCATTGCTCTTGATCTTGTTGCGTTTGTTTGTTTGTTTGTTCAGGCTAGTATAGTTTAGTTTTTCCCTTAATCTCGGGGTATAGTTCTTACTGTAGGGCATGGTCTTTATTCCTAACACATGATCTTTTCAGGATATCATCTGAATATTTGAAGTGCTCATTGTTTTTTCTCCATTCTGACTTGACCATAACTTTGACAGCTTCCAGTTCTTGAGACCTCTGGTGTTTCCATTCAGCTCTCAGATCAAGAGAGGTGATTACTCTCTGCTAGGCTTTTTAGAATAGCATCTAATACATAAAAACCCTCATCCAGCCCTTATCCAAGGATTCACATAGACTCTTATTTAAGTTTCTGCAATTTATTCATTTCCAGTCCATCTCCAGATTCTAACCTTTGCCTCATCTATCAAATTTGATTTGCTGTGTTTTACTCAGAAAAGAAAAAAAAGATGGTGATGGATGTTGTGTAATATACAACTTTCTGAACAATACGAGAGAGCTGTGAGGCTGGAAATTCTCATTGTGTGGCATCTCCCTGACTATACTCTAGCCCTTGCTATACAAAAATAACTTTCTTCTGATACTCTTAGGACCATTATAAAGACAAAGTTTGTAGTTAACATCCCTGGCCTTTCCAAATAACTTTTGCATGAAGGAGCATATTAAATGAGCTTTTCATACCTGTTGGTACCTGAACATCATTTTTGGTGCCATATTTTCCCAATTCTAACTGGTTATTTGATCAGATAGCTGGATGCCATTTAAGATCCTTCACTCTCAGCCTATCCAGTTTAAAAGTCACAGAAGCTTAGCCTTTTTGTTAGAAGAAGAGTGTAGATTGAGAACAGACTGATAATGAAATCTGAAAAAATGTCAAGTTATTTGTGTTTAAGATTATGCTTTGTTTTGGGGGGGTGGTTTAGAACATGATACCACATCATTGGCTCTCTTGACAAGATGTGGAGGAAGGGTTCATACAGTGCTTAGAGTTGAAGCCAGGTTCTTCATGATTTATACAAGGATAATGATGTATTTCATTACATCTAAGGCTACTATTATTCACTAGATCATAAGACATCATTTTTGGTGCCTCAATTAAATTATGGCATGATACCTCATCAAGAGCCCCATCAGATACATGAAATCAATCATACAATTATGGCCCTAAAATTTATTTCATTCTATTCTTGGGGAATTGGCATTTATCCTATCTTAAGTAGCATGGCTTAGCAAGTGATACACAACTTGCTGCACGAAACTCAGTAACAAAATGAACACAGCTTCACCTCCTGTGTCTACCTTCCTTTATCGGGTCTGTTCATGCCTTATTTCTACTCTGGCCCAGCCACTTCATTCTTTCTGGGGTTGTCCTCTGCTCTTCCCCAGGAGCATACTGGACACCTTCCAACCTGGGGGACTCATCTTTCAGTGTCATATCTTTTTGTCTTTTTATACAGTTTATGAGGTTCTCATGGCAAGTATACTGGGGTGGTTGGCCATTCCTTTCTCCAGTGGATCACATTTTGTCAGAACTCTCCACTCTGGCCCATCCATCTTGGGTGATTCTACATGGCATGGCTTATATTTTCACTGAGTTAAGCAAGCCCCTTCTTCACGACAAGACAGTGATGTGTGAAGAGACCTCTTCAGGAAAGTTGGAAATATCAAGGGAACATTTTGTCCAAAGATGGGAAAAATAAAGGATAGAAATGGTAGAGACCTAGTAGAAGCAGGAGAGATCAAGAAGAGATGGAAAGAATACATAGAAGAACCGTACAAAAAAGATCTTGATGAACTGGATAATGATGACAGTGAGGTCAGACACCTGGAGCCAGACATTCTGGAGTGTGAAGTAAAGTCAGCCTTAGGAAGCACTGCTGTCAATAAAGCTAGTAGATGCAATGGAATTCCAGTAGACCTATTAATCCTAAAAGATAATGCTGTCAAAGTGTTGCACTCAATATGTCAGCAAGTCTGAAAGACCCAACAGTGGCCACAGGACTGGAAAAGGTCAATCCTCATCCTAATTCCCAAGAAGGGCAGTATTAAAGAATGTTTCAAGCCATTGGACAGTTGCACTCATCTCCTATACTAGTAAGGTCATGCTTAAAATCTTGCATCTTAGGCTTCAACATTAATGTGAACCAAGAACTTCTAGATGTCCAAGCTGGGTTTAGAAAAGGCAGAGGAACCAGAGATCAAATTGCCAACATTTGCTGGATCATAGAGAAAGTGAGAGAATTCCAGAAAAACGTCTACCTCTGCTTCATTGACTATGCTAAAGCCTTTGACTGTGTGGGTCATAATAAATTGTGGAAAGCTCTTAAAGAGATGGGAATACCAGCCTGTCTCCTGAGCAACCTGTATACAGCTCAAGATACAACAGTGAGAACCCTCTATGGAACAACTGATTGGTTCAGGATTGAGAAAGGAGTATAACAGGGCTGTCTGTTGTCACTCTGTTTGTTTAACCTATATGCTGAGCACATCGTGAGAAATGCCAGGCTGGATGAGTTACAAGCTGGAATCAAGATAGTCGGGAGAAACAACAACCTCATATATGCAGATGATATCACGCTAATGACAGAAAATGAATAAAATTACTTTCACAGAAAGAAAAGAAAATGACTAAAGAACCTTTTGATGAGGGTGAAGGAGGAGAGTGAAAAGGCTGGCTTAAAACTAAATATTAAAAAAAAAAAAAAACCTAAGATCAAGGTATCTGGCCCCATTAAGTCATGGCAAATAGAAGGGGGAAAAGGTGGAAGCAGTGACAGATTTCCTCTTATTGGGCTCTAAAATCACTGTGGATGGTGACTGCAGCCATGAAACCAAAAGATGATTGCTTCTTGGCAGGAAAGCTATGACAAACTTAGACAGTGTGTTGAAAAGCAGAGACAACACTGTGCTGACGAAAGTCCATATAGTCAAGGCTGTGGCCTTCTTAGTTGTCACGTAGGGTTGCGAGAGCTGGACTGTAAAGAAGGCAGAGTGGCAAAGAACTGGTGCCTTTGAACTATGGTGCTGGAGAAGATTCTTGAGAGTCCACTGGACAGCAAGGAGATCAAACCAGTCAGTCTTAAAGGACATCAACCCTGAATAGTCACTGGAAGGACTGATGCTGAAGCTAAAGCTCCAGTATTTTGGTCACCTGATGCAAAGAGCCAAGTCATGAAAAAGTCCCTGATGTTGGGAAAGATTGAGGGCAGAAAGAAAAGAGGGCATCGTAGGGTAAGATGGCTGGATGGCATCACTGATGCAATGGACATGAACTTGGGCAAACTCTGGGAGATGGTGAAGGACAAGGAGGCCTGGCATGCTGCAGTCCATGGGACTGCGAAGACTTGGACATGACTGGGTGACTGAACAACAACAAGTCCCTGTTATTCAAACTGTGGTCTGGACCTCCAGCAGTGACATCACCTGGGTGCTGACCACAAATGAGCAATCTGAGGTCCCCACCCCAGACCTTACTACAAAATAATTTTAACAAGATGCTCAAGTGATTTATTTCACACGTTAAAGTTTAAGAAGCATTTCCGTAAACTACTTGGTTGCGGTTTTGCAACAAAAAGTGGAATTTTGGCCATTTCTCCAATGACAAACATTTGCTTCACTAATGTCAGTTTTACATACTTCTTCTCTTTTTCGGTTTCTATGCCAAAGCATAGTGTAATCTTTTAAAAAAAACATTCTGGATGTCAATGAAACCTAATATGTGTAGTACCAAAATGCATATCAGTTCATAACTCACTGAAGTGAAAATACAAACAGCTAAGACCAAGTTTTCACAGGCATAGGCAATGACAACATGTCATGACTCTTTCATGGCTAACAGTCACTGATTAATAGCGTTAATTTCAGAGATCTTAAAATATAGAAAAGGGGGAAAATACATACCTTAAAATTGATAAACCAGAGTAAGTGATGAAAAACATTCATTCCTGATCTAGGTCAGATTTTCTGGAACTCAGAACGCAGATACTTGGTTACGACAATGAATACAATCCAAACATCCAGTGTGGCCCCTGTCATGCTGCCATACCTCATCATTAGCGAGTCTCCAGCTGGCTTCCCTAAAAATGGAAGGAGGCTGAGGATGCTGCCTTAACTAAGAACAGGCGGTTGAGAACTCTACCCACTTTATAACCAAAGTTTCTGTTGCTTACAAAAGGAATTTTCTCTACTTTAGTGCATACCAGAGTTTTGAGCCCTCTCAACATTTCTCTCCTGATGGAAACATGTGATGAAGAAAAGTGTGATGGAAAAACACATTTGCCAAAAAAAGACTCCTCCTCAATTAAATAAAATTTCTATATCCCTCACCCTGACCTTTAGCATGAGGAAAACACATGACTGACAGGGTTGTCGATCTCGGGGACCAAGAAAAAATGAAGTCCTAAACAATTTCTGGAGCTCCTTAAGTTGATAACTTCTTGTTGTGTGTTTGGTAAGTGTTGGTTGAACCTGCCTTCCCAAGAAATAACAGGGAGGGAGGGCAAAAGAGGATTAATGAACCTGGAAATCCTGTGAATCCTGTCGCCTTCCTCCCCTGGTTCAACTCCAGCAGGAGGATATGGTTTCACATGGGGAGAAGTAAGCTAAACACTTGGCATGTGGCATTGGTTGTTTCACCATTTTCAGAACCAGCATATGATACAAAGTTTACTTGTTGGTTATTTGTGTTATGTTGATGATAAATCACAAATTCTGAAGGTTAGAGATGGAATCAGTTTAACTGATCCTATATCCATTTCAGATCCAATAACTATCAGACAAAGGCCAGTCACCATGTATATCATGAGTAAATTGACTAATAAGAGCTGGCTTTTAAAGTTCATCTGAGAGCTGATTTTAAAGGTCACTTTTTTATGCTCTTCACTGTAGTCCTAGAGGATGCTCTCTCTTCCTCTCTCTCCCTTCACATTCAGGCAGTGTAGAACTATGAAAATTCTTTCGGACTCCCAAGGAAAGCAGACCATATTTCAACAGAAATGTTCTGGTTTGGCTAATAGCAGCTCACATATATCCTGGTGTGTAAATATGGTATTGCTCAACCTCAGAGATAATGGAAGTTGAAAACTGGCACCAGAGTCTGACATCTAAAGACTTCGGCTACTGTGCATGTAGTTGCTACAGAAGATTTTTCTAATACAAGAACTATGGGCTTGTTCTATTTCACATGCTGAGCTATTGATCAGATTAACAATGGCACTGTTTTAAATCTCCTTTAAGTCACTGAAACAGGGGCCAATTTCTGTAGACATGTGTGTGACAGAAGCTGCCCAGAGCTTCATCAGGAAAGCACCCTCTGCTCTAAGAAGCTAGCCATGCTATTGGTCCCTCTCCACAGCACAGACAACAAAAACAGCAAGCCACAAAAACTGCAGCAATTTGCAGATGACTGCACTGAGGCCTAAACTTTCACATCATCTTTGACCATCCAGTCAGAAGTGATCTTTCCATAATCAGAACCCCCTAGAGCACATTCTCTACTCCCCATATCTCATTGAACAAAACCCCTGAGAGTACTGTCTGACTTGTCTCTCTCCATCACTAAACAATAAGCCCCATAAGAGCCAAGGCTGTCTTATTCATTTCCCCACAGTGCCCAGAACAGGGCCTGGGGCCAAGTAGATTTTGTATTGTATTCGCTAAATGAAATTAATTTTGAGGTGACTTACAAGTGGATGATCAGGAGGTCAATAGAAAGTTATTATCTAAGACTGGTAAGTAATAATTACTAGAACCATTCTTCTCTAATCCTGATGTTCCTGTTGTTCCTTAAGTATCTGTAGAAATAGGAACCAGAAATGAGAGTTGAGGGGGAAAGTACTAGTCACTATGAAGGAATGAGAGGTTCTGGTTTGCTACAATATCTTAACATTTGCTTCAGGAGAGAGACTTGCTTTAACCCTCAAAAGAGGATGAAATCTGAGAGGCCTAAGACAGAAGGATGAGTAGACTGGGCCAACCTAGAGACAGTGAGTTTCCTGTCACTAGAGGTATTCCATTTAAAGGCAGTGGCATGCAGGATCTGGCCTGTACTTTTGCACAAGAACCAGCTATATTACTTCCCAACTCTGCATTCAGGGATGTTGTACTCATAGCTGGCAGTCAGTCATGATTGAAGTATTTACATATGAAAACTAGCAAACTACATATCAAGACTCTTTCCTTTTCCCCAGATAGCCAGTTGTTAAACATTTACCAGCACACCACTGATTAAAGGTTACATGACTAGTATTGAGGAAATTTGTACATGAGATACTGCAATGAAACACTAGTTAGCAAGATAACCTTTTAGGCCACCTCCAGTGCCAACTGATTCGAAGCATCGCTTGTCCCACCTGGAAAGAGAGGCTCCATGCCAGTGGTGGTTATGGTTGCTGACTCTGCTGCCAGGTTTCCAGGCCTGGTTGCCTTGAAATTAAACTCTTTTATGGACTTAGCTATAGGTCTGGCTCCCCAAATCCAACTCTCCACTTACCCTCAAACCCCAGCTCAATATGTGCGGTTTTAGCACCTGGCAGACAGTCGTGCTCAAAGCTCTGAGTTGGCAGACTCCTCGGAATTATTTCCTACTCTGGGGAATGAGCGCTTTCCCCAGGTCCCACAACAGATGTGGAGCAGCCCTCGACTCCGCATGCTTGTGTGCCAGCAGAGGACCCTTTCCCATGAGGAGCAGAGACACATGGGGGAGCCCCTAGGGAAAGATGGGTACTGGGGTCAGAAGAGACACAGAGGAAGGCAATTAGCAGTTGCCTCCAGACAAAGCTGCATTGGGAGCACTCACTGCCTAGAGGACACTTGGTTTCCTGCCGTGAATGAGGAATTCATCTGATTCCAGTTACCTGGGTCCTCAGAACCTCAACAGGGCTAGACAAATGAATTCTCTGACACAGCCAGAGCTATTTGTTTTCATTTCCATGGTACACAGCAAGGCCTGGCATGTAGTAGGTACTCAAAAAGTATGTGCTAAGTGAGCAAACAAATAGACGACAAACAAATTGGAACCCTGTGTTAGGCCCCTCAGATTTCAACCCCCTTTGAGAACCAAAACAAACCTACCTCCTCCAGGTTCCAGAAGTCCTTCCTAAACCCAGGCATTAAGCATGCCATTAACCCAGGGCATCAATGAACCTCAACTGATTTCTTTCCATTCTCAAAACTTTCCCAGTGAAAGTCAGCTCATAATGCCCCTTTCCCAGAGCTTGTCTTAGCTTCCCGTGTGTGGCTTTTATTTCTTCAGGGAGCTCATGGGCTCCTAGAGGGGCCTGAGCTTGCACTTTTTCTAGTGCCCTTCTATGGTATCTAGTTCAAGGTCAGGGCTCCAATGTCCCATGATGACTGGCCATTGGCCAGGTCCTCCATTCGCTAGGTCACAGCTCAGTTCTAGAAGCTATTTTGCCTCTCCACCCTGAATTGCTTCTCATAAGTTATTTTGGAAAAGGTGCTTATTCCTTGCCTTTGGTAGTAGGGTTCCCTGGTAGCTCAGCTGGTAAAGAATCTGCCTGCAATGCAGGAGACCCTGGTTCGATTCTGGGTTGGGAAGATCCGCCGGATAAGGGATAGGCTACTCACTCCAATATTTTTGCCTGGAGAATTCCATGGACTGTATAGTCCATGGGGTTGCAGAGAGTTGGGACATGACTGAACAACTTTCACTTTCACTGGGTTACAGAATGGACCCCATGCCAGCATTTTATCCCCAGAAAGTAACAGAAATGGCAACCACGTCCTAGGAAGGAAGCAGAATTAGCCCATAGGCCAAGCACACCAGCACCCCTTTATCACCCAGGTAATGCAGAATTGGCCCTACCTTCTTACCTTTTTCTTGGAGATAAAACTGGACTCTATGAAAGAGAGAGTCATGGGCATTGTGCCCCTGGAGAATAGCAATGAAAGGAGCATAAAGCGCTTGGCCCTCCCCAGCTCTAACTTAGTTTCAAAAAGTAGCTAGAACTCTGGGAGGGATGGCTGTATGCTCCCTGCCACTGAGAGAATTCAGAAGTCACGAGGATATGACAGCCATTCACAAACTTTGGGTTTAAATGAAGTTTCAAATTCCTTTTAGAGCTCATAATATTTATGGCAGATTCTAAAAGGGAACAAACAAGTTATTTGCTACTTCATTGTATAAAAACCTAAATCCAGGGGAATTAGGTTTATTGTTGATTCCAAGCTTAGTACCAGGAGAGCTGATCTGTTTGGCTAAGTGAATATTTAGATCATCCTCATGCCCACTCAGCTGCCATAACAAAACACTAGAGGCTAAGTGGTTTAGACAGCAGAAATTAATATTCTCACAATTCTGGAGGCTGGAATTCCAAGATCAGGGTACCAGCATGGTTGGGTTCTGGTGAGGGCCCTCTTTGGGCCTTGTAGATGACCACCTTCTTGCTATATGCTCACATGGTCTTGCCTCAGTGCATGTCCATACAGAGAGAGGTTTCTCTCTTCCTCTTCTCAAAAGGCAACCACCAAGCCTGTCGGATTAGAACTCCACCCTTATGACCTATTTAACCTTAGTTACCTCCTAAAAGTCCTGTCTCAAAATACAGTCACAATGGGGATTAGGACGTCAACACAGAAATGTGAAGGGTACACAATTCCATTCACAGCAATGTCTGAGATAAGCTTCCCTACACCTCAGGTACAAAGTACTTCCAGACCAAGCATCTTTCTCCTAGGAGACATGTCTGTGATTAATGCAGCCCACCTTCTTATAAGAAACCTATAAAAATAATCATCATCCACAGTCTGTCACCTTCCCGTTGCTCATATCAGCTCCCCCTCCCCTTGCAATTGCCATTTAACCGCAAAGATAATTATCCATCTGAAGGCTGCAGTCCTCCCACATAACCTAAAGCCATTGCTATTTGTCACAACAGATCATTTCTAGAACTCTGACAGCCAGCCCTAGAAGCAGGAAGAATGATCATTTTCATTATCCTGCCAGAGCTTCAGAAAGAACTCAGCTCAAAATAGACGCTATTGAAGCAGGAGACACATGAGGAGGCACACAGCCTATCACTACCTAAACACAGGCCTCTCCTCACCCTCCATCCTATTGACTGCAAAAGAGCCGCTGCTGGAAACTCTGTAATCCAAAACCATCAAGTATTCATGGGGTTGGCAACCACAAATAGAAAATGAATTGGATCGCTCTCTTTCAAATTAGTATAATGACATTGTCTGTATGATAAAAAATAGTTCAAAATATTGGTTGAAATTTTTTCCCACTATTCTACTCAGGCTCACCTCTATTTTTTTTTTTCCAATGTTTCCTTTCTGATGGTTTTGAGACCCTCACGTTGAGGAACACATTCCCAGGAAGGACAGGATCAAGTCAACCTTGACTTTGTACAACCACTCTGGGCTTCCCTTTCTTCTGCACCTCACAACCAACCCGAGTTCTCCAAAGTTTACCTGCTAGATGTTTATTTTTTCCTGTTTTGGGATACAACTTATATAACATTATATAAGTTTAAGGTTGGTAGGTGTGTATTTTGCAAAATCATACTTCTTAAATATGCCTGTCTTCTACCCTCCATCCAGCCCATCTCTAGTCCAAGCCATCGCGTCTTCTTCCACCTGGGTACATGTACCTGCCTCCTAACAGATCTCAGTGCCCTCAGGGTCTCCTCTGTAACTGATCCTCCGCATGGAAGCCTGAGTCACCCTTCTGAGCCACCCAGCTTCCTTGCCACTTTCCTACCTGAAACCTTTCGTGGCTCCCCTACTCCTATCAGGACAAGGCCTACACACTGAAGTGTGGCATATAAGGCCTTCCATGACCTGATCACCCTGCTGACTCACGATGTCCCCACAGACCAGGCCTCCAGAGGATGCTGTAAAAGATGATCTAGTCACATGAAATGCCATATTCAGTTTAGTCTTATATACCTGTTTAATCTTAACCCTCAAAATGTCAAGGATCACACAGGTAGAGGGGATTGTGAGAAACCCAGCATGTAGGCCCTTGTTTCTAGGCAGAAAGCATCTAAATTACAGCAGGAAGAGGGCTGGCCTCGTCTCCATGGCCTCCCCCTTCCCTGGATCTGACTTCAAAGGAGTTTCTCTACCACACAGTGTTTTAGATAAAAAGCAAAAATACCCTACAGGAAATTACGCCCATCTAAAATTGACACTAATGATTGGATTGAGAAACTCTTTAAATCCTGTGGCTGTTTTTCATACAGGGATTGAGTGCAAAGCAAACTCCTAGAACAACATTTTGAATGAATCATCTTCCAAACAGACTCCCCTCTCCGGAGTGGCCCCATTCCATTCATCTGTGATTACAGCTGTCATTTTGCACATCATCAGAAAGACTTTGACAGCTATGCTGATCCAGGAAGAGGAGAGGGAATGAGTCAAGGAGGACAGATTAGTTCTGGAAAATTAGGCATCTGCTGGGTCACCCTGGAGTTTTGAATTTGGTCTCCCAGAGCATTATGTCAGCCAGAAATTTCTCTGAAATGAGAGCCATTAAAGTGCCAGTTGCACAGAGCCATTCTCCAGGCACCAAACAGATGAGAGCCGTGTGGATGAAAGGCTGCAAGCCACAGCACAGGCACGTAGAGATGGCGATGGCTCCATCTCTATTCCTCGGACATGAAAGTCACTGCACAACCTGAGCACGCTGCCCAGGAAATCCATCAGTCTATCAGAGGAAACCCCACCATGACAGAGGGAGAGCTGAGACTCAACGCATAGCCAGTAATGCTTTAAATGAAGAGATCCCACTTTCTATCTCTTTCCCTCCCTCATTTTCTGTTCTCCCCTCTCCTATACAAACCAGGCCCCCAAGTCTGCCTGGAGAACCCGTAGTCAGCATAGCAGGCTCTGGTCATGCAGCCATAACACTGTCTATTTCTCCAAATGACAAATGCACATGCTTCTAACTGGAGGCTCCATGCTCAAGTTAGGTCAAGAAGGGAAGGGCTCAGGCCCTCCCACAGGCGGTGTCCTCCATCCTTGGCCTGTCTTTTGTGGACAGACTGCAACCATGCAGTCTGATGGTGCTGCCACCTTCAGGTCAGACCCAGCTTCTAGTTGTGTGGCCTGAGAATGGGACTTGGCCTAACAGCAGCCCACCTTTCCCCCTTCACCCTCAGCCGTGAAAGGCAGAGAAGTGCTTAATTTCTAAAACTGCATCAGCTTGCTCCATCCTGAGCCCTTGGGCCCTGGATGCTCAAGTCAAGGCCTTGCCCAAATTTCCCTGGAGTCTTCGTTTCATCCTTCCCATGGTAATGAACATGGTTGTGGCACTGCTCTCCAAGCTTCCCTCATGGGCCTCAGTGCTCAGTTCTCAAGACCAGGGAAGAAGTTTATTTTCATTAGAAACAGCAACAGGGGAACCTTCCCAGGAGGCCTCCCAGGACTATAGCAGAGATGGGAGGAAGCCAGAAGTCTGTGTGTGAGTTGCATGGTCTGGACACAAGAGCATCATCCAGTTCAGACAGGCTCCACACAGGCAGGTAGCTCACATCTGCATAAAAGTAACTGTGGTCGGCCTGCCCCAAATTTTCAGCCATCTGCCACATCTGTCTGAGTCACTCGTTCCTCGGACTAAGCATTACTCTTTCTCAAGTCCTGTGTAAGAATAAATATTCCCAGTAGAGAGGATCAACCACTGGGATCCCAGCAGGTTCACGTGGATAAATTAATCAGATCAGAAATTTGTGGAATCTTGGTACCTTTGTCAGTCACTGTTGGTACCCTACCCATAACCCTTCAACACCTACCGTTCTCAGGTCAATCCCAGGTCTCCTAACTGCAAACTCATACCAGTCTTGGTGCTAGGTTTTGCTCTGACCAGTGGAGCCTGCTCAGTCCTTGCAACAGAGCAGGCCAATGTGCTAGGGAGTTAACACCCCACACCCCTGGCAGCAGCTCTGAACCCCTGATGGATGGAAGTTGGAGGATCAGTACCCTCAGCTCCCTCACCCCTTGGCTGTAATGACTCTGAGCTCATTCTCCCAGAGCTGCACCCTCAAGTCACCCATAGAGTTAACCCACTAGATAGCACACCTTCCAGTGACTCTTTTCCCTTCCCTCTCTTACATCCTCACTTCCCACTCCCCACTGCTCAGGGTCTCTTAGGAATAAAAGCCAGATCTACATGATTCAAAGCCCCAGATCCTTCTGTAACACCAGGCTGACAATCACCCCAGTCCCTCTGTACCCAGGCCCACCTGAGAGGCAGTTAGTGAAGTGGCACCTGGTGGAGTCCTGTCTTCAGGGCCCAGACTGGCCTCCAAGGCAATA
Source organism: Procapra przewalskii (assembly GCA_006410515.1). Taxonomy (NCBI): domain Eukaryota; kingdom Metazoa; phylum Chordata; class Mammalia; order Artiodactyla; family Bovidae; genus Procapra; species Procapra przewalskii. The sequence continues at coordinate 4,810,472 of SJYF01000259.1, forward strand.
GCTTGTCCACAGGTGTTACATTTTTGGCATTCCATGCCTGTTTTCTGCACTCAGATCCCAACCCATGTATTTGGCTATATATCTAAAGTCCAGGAGGGTTGTTTTGCTTTGTTTTGTTTTGTTTTCCTTTAAGCTGGGCTGCTTAGAAGAGGCTACAATGCTCAGGCTTCTGGAACAAGATGCCCCTTCAGTTTATTCCAGCCTCGAATTTCTGTGAAATGGCTCACAGCAGCCCAAGGCAGAATTAGAAATATAACAAAAATTTCCCACCCTTAAAAAGTCACAGCTTAATAGTTGTTCCTAGTTGTTGAGGATTTTAGGGAAAGAGACCATAGCCTAATTTTGGAAATTAACCTAGCACCAGCTGCGGTCTCCTGGCCCCAGAGCTGTGGACATATATCCTTGTCTTCACACATATGCTCATCTGGATATGAGGTGGCCTCAGGGGGCTGAAGCATGCAAGATGAAATCCCACAAATCTCTATTATTAAATCCATGATATATTTCAACTCCCACCCTCTATCTTGGTTATGATGCCTCTGACATCCCTGCAAAGGAGGACAGAGGGAGGGCAGCTGGCAGCAGAAGAGGGAGAGAAGTTCCCTTTTTGTCTCTCAACATCAACCAGCCTTGTCTTTGCCATAGTCTGGGGGACAGTGAAGGAGTATTTATCCACTGGGACGGGTCTCTACATGCAATTCTCCCAGCTGAGAGAGCAGGCTGTCAACCATTGACTGATGTGACTCTGAGCAGTGTCACCTCCCTTTGGTCCTAGCATCCTCAGGCTACCTTAAGCTAGTCCAGACCAGTAGGATGCTCTAACCAGGATGTTCCCGGGGCCCAAGCCTGGCCTTCCTCCTCTTCTGCTCCTCAAGCAGATATATGGAAAGCAAAATAATCCCAGGTAGGGTTCTTCACAAAAGGACAGTCAGTTCAGTCACTCAGTCATGTCTGACTCTTTGTGACCCCATGGACTGGCTTCCCTGTCCATCACCAACTTCCAAAGCCTATTCAAACTCATGTCCATTGAGTCAGTGATGCCATCCAACCATCTCATTCTCTGTCATCCCCTTCTCCTCCCACCTTCAATCCTTCCCAGCATCAGGGTGTTTTCAAATGAGTCGGTTCTTCACATCAGGTAGCCAGAGTATTGGAGTTTCAGCTCCAGCATCAGTCCTTCCAATGAATATTCAGGGTTGATTTCCTTTAGGATTGACTGATTGGATCTCCTTGCAGTCCAAGGGACTCTCAAGAGTCTTCTCTAACACCACAGTTCAAAAGCAACAATTCTTCGGTGCTCAGCTTTCTTTACAGTCCAACTCTTACATCCATACATGACTACTGGAAAAACCATAGCCTTGACTAGACGGACAGGCCAGCCCCAAACAGGAATCTCAGGAATTCTGCTGCTGCTGCTAAGTCACTTCAGTCGTGTCCCACTCTGTGCAACCCCATAGACGGCAGCCCACCAGGCTCCTCCGTCCTTCTGCACATGCCTAAAACCTCTTAAAGATTATCCCTAGGTTCCTCAAGGTATTGGTTGACTTCTGTGGTTGTAATACCTCTAAGAAAAGGGTCTGGGAGTCTTCAGTAAGGCACAGATGGAAAATTGGGAGATTTGCAGTTATTCAGAGGAACTGGAAACCTTAGACTCCATCTCTAACCCCTGAATGTATTTTATGAGGAACACCCCTATAATCATCTCCCCACACACTACTCATCCTGCCAAACCAGACAAATGCCTTCCTCTCTAGAAAGCCCTCCCTGATTTCCTGTGTCAAAGGAGCGCTCTTGTGCTCTACAGTTCTCTGTGTTTCCTTCGCTGGATGGCGTCTCATGTCACTCTCACTTCCATGCATGACGCCCCAGCATTCTCAGTGTGCAGTGGGCTTGGGGCAGGCAGGGCTCATCTCCTCATCTCAGGCCCAGACCCCACTCCCACCGCTGATATAGAGGTGTCTTGCTGCAAAGAGGTGCTCACTAAATGTTAAAGGAGAAATGTGGGTAAAGGAAAAACTTTTCAGGTTCCACCATGACAGAAGTGGTAATAAGAGGGCATTTCATGATGTTCCTCTTCCTCAATACAAACACCAAAATATACTATATATATGCAATATGGTAGTAATAGCACTGTCTCCACCACACCAGCTCACTTCTCCAGATGTTCTGAAGGGTCTTCACATGCCTCAGCACATTGGAGATGGAAGGAGAAAGGAAGGAAGAATAATGAGGAGGGAGACAATTGTCCTTGATCAACCAGGGCCCAGTCGCACACTCCAAAAAAAAAACCACATGAAGCACTTTAATAGAAGGGGTTCAGTAGCTCTGTACAAGTTATAAAAGTATCAAAAGAGCAGAAAAAGGGAAATATGAAGCAACATAGAGATCGGCAGTAGTAGGAATCTGCTACCATCCCTAGGCTGGAAGGTCAAAGCATAGAGGTGGCACTGCCAGAGCTCTGGAGCCAAGCCAAGACGCTGGTCAGCAACTGACACCACAGAGAGAGAGACTGCCTATGGAAAATGGAACCACGGGGGAGATGCAACCACTGACCTAGGTACTGGCCCAAATAGAGAAGGGCAGACACACTTGGCTCCGTCCTGCTTCTCACCCTCCGTTCTCCCACTGGTGCCTGCCTCTGGTGGAACACAAGGTAATCTGAGCAGTCAACCACTCTCTGACGACAGCTGGAGCAGAGGGTGTAACAGACCTGGGAGCAACAGTCCAATTTCGTCTCTTCCACTACAGCATCTGCCCTCCTCTGCCACGGTCCTGGGTTCTCCCTTCTCTCTGTTCCTCTCCCACCTCCCCTGCCAAGCCAGGCCATGAGTGGGGGCTACTTCTGGAACTCTGTTCCAAGAGGGCCACAGACCAAACCAAGGAGGGTGGCTGGGTGCATCGTGGATAATCGAACATTGATCGAGTAGGGCAGGTCTGGCCTGGCCAGTCTGGAAAGAGAGCCGTGCAGGTGAAGGGACTCACCCAAGCTTGCTAACAGTCCCAGCAGGACTCAGAACTGCCCAGCTCCCTCGCCCTTACCCCCAGGTAGTACCCACTCTACACACTCCAGTAGGTCCATACATCAATTCTCTCAGGGTCACAGGGTCAATTTTGTCCTTTAGGGCTTGTTAGGATGCCATTAATGCACAGATCTGGACACTATCCTCTAATTCATTCTGATGACAGCCTCCAGAGTGGTTTGGTCCAAAAGAAGTGTGAATTAGGAAGTCTTCTCTGCAGAAACCTGCATACATAAACAAGTGTTCATGGGCGTGCACACACACACACACATATTCACACACATGCTAGAATTCTCTAGACATTTTCCCAACTGATTTAAAATTGATTCCTTTCTTTCTCCCTTGATAAGCCAAGGCTTTGGCTTTAGGACCCAATGTTCTAACATTAAAAAGCCACTGTTCAGCAAAACACACATCAAAATCTTGAAGCCAGTGACCAATAATGCTCTGAACAAGCCAACTCTGACATTTAAGCAAGGCTCACGCACCCATGAATGTTTATGGGAAGACATGGAAGAAATCCCACTTTGCAGAGAAACAGCTGGGTATTTAAAAGCTTTGTTTATATTGAGCAACCGCCTCAGAAATTTGACATGCTAAATAAATTCACTGCCACCCACCTTGTCCAAACGTTCATCAGAGAAATGAAAAAGGATTGACTAGGATAGGCAGACCCTGGCTCTTGAAGTCACAGTCTTACACCCCAAGTAGTCTTGCCTACAACCCACTCCAATTTTTTTGAGATTTTAGGCATCAAGTTTCGATCTTAGTGGTAGGGTCTGCCATTGATCTTTGAAGAGCTCAAGGCTCAATCCAAACCCAAAGGAGATGGGGAAGACAGAAATTCACAGGTGGGTGGTGACAGTTCAGCTCATATCAAGGAAGTCATTCTTGGGGCCTGAGATCCGTCCTCTCTGTGGCAATCCTGGACACATACCCAGAGTTTGCCAACCCTTGCCCCTCACCAGGGTATGAGGCTGACCCTGTGAGACACTGAGGGTCCCCTACCAGGCAGCTGTCACAATCAGCATGGGCAAAACAGGGAATCTGGTTTGTCTCCCACATTCCTGCCTCCCCATCAAAGACTTTTCATCCTCATTCTATCTGTGGCCACCCCAAAAGTTCTTAAAATGCCCTAAACCATCAAATCCCATTAAGTGTGCACAAAACATCTTGGATTAGATGCACACTGAAAAGGAACCAAACCCTAAGCCCCAGAGCAGACTTTTCCAATTGAGGCTGCAGGGGCAAGCGGTACTGTTAGTGCCCCTTATCCCTCAAGAGCCTCATCACATCCCAGAATCTGGGGGAGAGCAGTGATCTAAAGTGGGAGAAGAGAATGTTGACCACTCAAAGCCCTAGGAATTGCTCTACAAATAAGTTCACCTCTCAGGATGGGATTGTGGACACCTCAATCCAGGCCCAACAGCCCTGTCAGGCTCATCTGCTGCCCCCATCACACACGCCTTCTCTAGCTCTCAGACCCCCTCAACCTTCATGACTTGGGGTTTCTTGTGCTGGCAGCCTCTGCACCCTTGCCCATGCCATTCCCCCTCCTGGAAGGCTCTTCCCTACTTGGAAAACACCTTCTAAAACCAGTCAACCATGACTTCTGGTCTCTCTCTCACTTACCCAAGACCCTTTCTTGTCCAAACTGAGGCAGCGCTTCCTTTCTCTGATGTCCCATGACCGTAATAGCCCTTGTCTTGAATAAAAGACAATGAGGAGACTTCCTTGGCAATCCAGTAACTAAGACTCATCATTCCCAGTGCAGGGGCCCAGGGTTAGATCCTTGGTTAGGGAACTAGACCTCACATGCCACAATGAAGAGTTTGCATGTAGCAACTAAAGATTCCACATGCCTCAAGGAAGACTGAAAATCTCACATGCTGTTAACTAGGACCTGGTGCAGCCAAATAAATAAGCATTAAAGAGAAAAAGAAAAAAAAAAGATGGTGAGGACCTTTGAGCACATGGCCCATCTACCCCAGTAGACATAGAGCCCCACAGGGACAGGGGGTCAGGGTTGTGTCACCAGCCCAGGGCCAGGCACACTTAGATTCTACAACTCAGGTCACGTAAAGAGAAGCTGTGTCCATCACATCAGCAACACTTCACCTGATACGGGAGGACAATTCTCTTCCACATATCTGACTTGTTGGCCACTGACATAAAAAGGGCAGAAATCTCCTCCATCATCTGATCCAGCCAAGAAAATGCCAAGTCAGACATAACAGCCAAAACCTTATCCCATCTTTTTCCTGTATCTACAGTCAAACAACCTGCAACAAGGTTCAAACAAGCACCAAGCTGGAAACTTTTGATAAAGCCTCCTTTAGTTTGGACAAATTTAAAGGGTCCCTTAGTTCCTCATTATTGACTTGCCTGATGGCTCAGATGGTAAGGAATCTGTCTGCAATGCAAGAGATCCGGGTTCGATCCCTGGGTCAGGAAGATACCCTGGAGAAGGGAATGGCTACCCAATCCAGTATTCTTGCCTGGAGAATCCCATGCCAGGCTCCCAGGGATCGAACCCATCTCTTTTGTCTCTTGCATTGGCAGGGAGGTTCTTTACCACTAGTGCCACCTGGGAAGTTCCATTAACATTAAGATGGCTCTCCCTTCCTTGGAGGAGGGCATGGCAACCCACTCCAGTATTCTTGCCTGGAGAATCCCATGGACACAGAAGCCTGGTAGGCTATAGTCCATAGGGTCGCAAAAGAGTCAGACACAACTGAAGCAACATAGCACAGATGCACGGCTCTCCCTTATTCAAACTTAGCTTTACTCTTTCACTGCATTTTATTTTTTCTAATTTCCACTAAAACAAACAAAAATAATTAATCTGTCTAAAACCCTGCATACAATCTAAAATCTTTTCGTCTCCCGATCATGGCCTGCTTGGTGTAGCCCCAGTTTGCTCCGCCTGCCTTCCAACATTGTAGACATAAATGTCAACATTTTTGCTCCACTGAATCACAGTTCTGTGATTGCACACAGTAGCTACATTGCCTGGCTCCCAGGCTGCCAAGATGACTCATCGACCTTGCCCAGCAGCTCATGAAGGCCCAGCTAAGGAGATTACGGTGAGCAGAATTTGCAAACACTGGAAGGCAGAAGACAGAAGGGCAAAGCCAGGCTTTGTGCTCATTTCAGGGAATAACCACACCCACCCCAGGCTCCCGTCTACTTGCTTTCCATTCTCTGAGCCACTCATGCAGACAAGAGAACCAGCACAGGAAGATTTCTCTCACAAAGATCCAAGAGCTGCAGGCCGTTGAAGGTGGGGCTACAGAGCCTTGCCATCTCGTCACAGGATGCCCAGAGCCCATAGCAACAACAGCAGTAGCAACAGTAATAATCATGACAAGCTACAGTTCCTGAAGTCTCGCTGCATGGGTGCCAGGCACATTTTACCAGCACCTGCCACCACACATCACATGCCATGAAGCTAGGGAAGAATAGGAAGGCCACAACAACTGCAACTGTGATTATAGAGCACCTCCCCTGCATCTGGCTGCAATAAACGCTTCCCATACATTCGCTTATTTAAGCCTCACATGGCCTCTCAAGGTACTAACGACCAATGAGAATTTGTTTACAGAAGGGGAGCCTGAGACTGCCTGCTGAAGTGAAGAGACAAGCCCAAGTCATATGGCTCCTGGTTCCAACAGCTGCAAGAGTCCACATCCCGTCTCTAGGGCTCCAGCATCCAGGTGGCCTCTGCTGCTCCTTGAAACCTATCTGAGACCAGCTCTCCCCAGCCATGCTGCTATTCGCAGAAACACTATTGTCCATTTTGGAGTGGTCAACAGAGACTGCCCTCTCCCAGGCCGTGAGAACCATGGTGATGGGGAAGCCCCGGTCTTCAGAATTCCTCACCCGCTGGGTCAGCAAGCTCCAGAATCCTGGGGTTAGACTGGGGGTTGAGGTGGGAGTAAGAGGGGAGAAAGCTCAGCCAGGGAACTGCATAGGCAACCTCAGGACTTCCCAAGAGCAAGTTCCTTATACTAGGGTGTTTTCCCTTCAAAGTAGTGAAACTTATTCAGGTAGGCCACGCACCATGTGCCTTTGCCCAAGTGTCATGTTTGGATGAAGCTAATACCCTGCAGCAGGTACCTCGGGGACTTAGGCTGTGTTTGTGCCTGGTCAGGGGAGTCTGCAGTGCAGGGTTATTCAGAAGAGGGCTGGAACTCTCTGAGAAGCCCTGGTACCCCGCAGGCCCCATACACTCTGACCCTCACCTCTGTCTGTCTGTCCATCCTCATGCCCCACTGCTCCTCCACACAGTCAGATTCTGATGGATCTAGTCTGCTTCATTGACTTTTCTATTAAATCCAGGACCACAGTCTTTTTATTATGACCATCTTAAAATACAAATTATTTTCAAAATCTCTTGGCCAGTCTCACCTGTTTCATTATCTTTCAACTAACATTTTTCTCATTCTAAAACACGTCAGTGTATGGCAAAACCAATACAGTATTGTAAAGTAAAATAAAGTAAAAATAAAATTTAAATAAATAAATACAATATGTATATGTTGTACAAAATTGGAAAATCTGAAGAATATAAAGAACATATAAAACTGCTCAAATCCAACCAGCCAAACATAAGCACCATTAACATTTTAGGATATTTTCTTTCCTTCCTTCCATTTTTTTCTATGCTTCTGATTATTTTTAATTTAAAAAAAAAGGAACCATGCTATTTATATAGTTTGTATCAGTGTTTTCATTTAATACATTGTAACCACTTTCTCATGTCATTTAATGAGAGGAAACTTCAAAAGCATAATTTCTAATGACCACAGAGTATTCATCATATGGATGGGCCATGATTTAGTTAAGTGTTACCATATTGTTGGACACTTTGGCTGTTTCCAATTTTTTCCATCAAAATAATGCTACAACAAATACCTGAATATATAAGTCTATAGAGGAATCTGTGATTCTTCCATAGGATAAATTCATAGAAGATGAACAGCTTGGACACTAGGTGTGGATATTTTCTGGCTTTTGATACAAAGCATTTCAGAAAGCTGGTTCAGTATACTAGTCCCTCACCTGTGTATCAAAGTGCTCATTTCACTGTATCCTCAGCGTCACTGGACTTTATCATTTTCTAAGTGCTTTCCTTCTTGAAACATGGAAAACGATACACTGCTGTATGCGCGTTTCCTGAGTGCTAGTGAAGGCTGGCATTTTCCATATGCTTATTGGTCTTTTCCTTTCTTTGGTGGTTCGGTTATTTATGTCCTTTGCCCTTTTCACTCTTGTGCATTCATATTTTTCAAGAAGGAAAGGTATGAGATCACTGGGCTAAGGATTAACACCAATTTACTGATGGAAAAACAGGTTTGGGAAAGAAGCACAACCTGTCCAAGACCTCACTTGGTCAGTGATAGAACCAGTACTACAACCCAGACATTGTGATTCAAGACCCAGGCCCCATTCACCATCAGGAAACACCAAGTTGTAGCGACTAAATCTAAGCTTTTAAAACACCAGGCCTTGTCTTCAAATAGGATCCAAACTCTACAAATATCCACAGATAAAGGGCCAAGACCAGCTCACACTCCTTCCTCTAATTAGGATCTAAGTATGTGTCCCAGGGAGCAGTAAGTCCCTCAAGGGACACAAATATTCTATGCACAGGTGATAGATGTCCAGGGCCTTGACATCAGGGAGAACTCAGGAATTTCTGCTCATACCTGCTTGGCCAGCCTGGGGAGAAGATACCTTCTATTTCTCACGAAGCCTGCCCATGGCCACCAATCAGTATGTTGGCCACCACAGAGCAACCCCATCATGTTACTCTTGGCCCTCATGGACGTGCTTCAGCACATGCCCTGTAACTGCAAGGCCAGGCTAGAGTGGGGAGAAGTGAGGTATGGCCCCACTGGAAATCTGCTTTGCCTCACAGCTTTCTGGGAACCAGTGCATTAGCTAATCCACTTGGAGATCTTTCTTGGCAACTGCAGCGGACTCCTTACAGTGAGAAAAGGTTACCATCCTTGACAGAGCTGCTCACCTCTGACTTGAGCTATGTAGATTCAAGCATTGACCATGACTGGTCCTGGGAAGACTCTGATCATCTCCATTAGATGAACCTAAGACATAATGGCAGAACTCACTGACACTTAGGCAGAGGTTAATGTTCTGTTTGGCTCACATCTTATATAGATAAGGGGGCCGTATGATCTACCTTCCAATCCAAATAGTTTTGAGCATAAAATTGGACACTCTTAATGCGTTTACCAGGATTTCAGGCATGAATCAGGACTGTCCCAGGCAAATCAGGAGCATGTCACCCTAACTAAGTCTGCTGGTCCTATGGCCCTGAAGACATCTCTAAGCTTGGACCATCTGCCAAATACTCACCCAACTTCGTATCTTCCACTACCTTGCATTTGTAAAAAAATTTCCAAGCATTTGCACATCCATACAGTATTCTTGTGAACTATGAAAATAAGTATAATATCCACTTCAAAAGCAAAGGCAAGGAGGCAGGGTAAGGTAAGGAGATTGCCCATGGTCACACAGAGATGGGACTAGAACATGGTCTCCTGACCATGTCCAGTGAATAAACCAATTTCACCTCCTTGATGGACCAGTGAAAACTACCAAAGTAGAAGCAGATCCCTTTGGAAGTCACTAGATGAACTTCTACTAGGAAATAACCAATATTCAAATCCTGAGCTAAGGAACCGCTCACAGTGGGTAGAGCTATAGTTCATATAGATCAGGAAAACATACATATTTAAAGATGCATCCATACTCCTCTTCCAAAGCTATAACCCACAGAATGTACACTCTACTCCTCTCTGATCATGCTGCTGCTAAGTCGCTTCAGTCGTGTCTGACTCTGTGCGACCCCATAGATGGCAGTCCACCAGGCTCCCCCATCCCTGGGATTCTCCTGGCAAGAATACTGGAGTGAGTTGCCATTTCCTTCTCCAATGCATGAAAGTGAAAAGTGAAAGTGAAGTCACTCAGTCGTGCCCGACTCTTAGCAACCCCATGGACTCCAGCCTACCAGACTCCTCCGTCCATGGGATTTTCCAGGCAAGAGTATTGGAGTGGGGTGCCATTGCCTTCTCTGATCATAGCATTTCTTTTTCTGTAGTGTGACTTTTGAGGGGTCTCTCCTCCTAGAGGTGAGAATCAGTGCTATCTTCATCACTGTTATACTTCACCTCTTAACAGTGCCTGGCATCAGAAAAGTGCTCAAATCCCATGAAACGGTGGATGATGGACAGAGGGGTGAATGGCTGGTTGAATGCATGATTGGAAGTGTACATACATGGATAAGAGAATGTATGAACACATGCAGGCATGCACGGAAACAAGTTGATCTCCTTTGACAAAGGATCAGCTATATTTACAAATCTATTTAGAACATGATAAGTAGGTCATGATTAAGCTTTACCTCTGATACCTACTTTTTCCCCATTATTATTATTATTATTATTATTATTCATGTGCTACAGTGCAGAAATAAAAAATAAGAAAAAGAAAGGAGCTGGAGAACATGCTAACCCAAGCCGAGGAATCTGGTGAATGCAAGAATCTGAGCCTTGGAGAAGCAGCCCCTCTGAAGGCAGCCACTAGACATGAGAAGAAGGAGACAAGCCAACTCAGTGGACACAGGGAAGTCCTGGTGTCCTGGCGAAGTCCAGGAATGGTCAAGTCAGGACACATGATGCAGAGAGGGGGTGGGAGGAACGCAGAGGGAACAGAAGAGAATTACGGGTTTCACCAGCAAGGAATTGTGCTCTCTTCTCTCACTAGCCATGGTGGTAATTTCATCCATTTTACCGTTCCTCTGAACTATAAAAGTATGCACAATGCATGTTAAAAGCAGCTTCACCGGGCCTGGAAAACCTCTCCTTTATGGTTGGGGAGGTTTGTTCAGAGGCCACAAAAACAAAGGCACCTATTTCTAAGGAACTCCCTGGCTGACTTTTTGTTCAGCGCACACCCCAGCAAATTTCCCTTGCCCTGGGAGAGAACACGACCTGTGTACCATGGAAGGAATGGAATTCAGAGTGTCTGGGAGTCAAAAGAGCTGGGTTCTAGTTCAGGGCTTATCACTCATAGGCTGGGGTCCATCAGCCAAGCTACTGAACTTCTCTGAGCCTTGGATTCTTATCTCCTAAACAAATCTGACTATGCTGCTGGCTCACAAGTGGTGCTAAGGGAAAAGAGCCTGCAGGGAGCCCAGATGACCTTGAAGGGCTCGGCAGATATACAGTCATGTCATGTGCTTATTTACAAGATTAAAAATCAGATATGGTTTGTCTGCAGATAAATATTTCCCAGATATTTTAAATGGAAAGTTGAAAAACAAAGTCAGATCCTACCAAATTATTACAATTTCTGGGAGCTCATATTGAGTCTAACCAAGATTAACACATTCCATTGCTTTGTCAAGTTTGTTGTTGTTCAGTCACTAAATTGTGTCCAACTCTTTACGACCCACGGACAGCAGCACACCAGGCTCCTCTGTCCTCCACTATCTCCCAGAGTTTGCTCAAATTCATGCCCATTAAGTTGGTAATGCTATCTAACCATCTCATTCTCTGCCCCTCCCTTCTCCTTTTGCTTTCAATCTTTCCCAGCATCGAAGTCTTTTCCAGTGAGTCAGCTCTTCTATCAGGTGGCCAAAGTATTGGAGCTTCAGCATCAGTCCTTCCAATCAATATTCAGGGTTGATTTCCTTTAGGATTGACTGGTTTGATCTCCTTGCAGTCAGTCCAAGGGACTCTCAAGAGTCTTCTCCAGCACCACAATTCAAAGCATCAGTTTTTCAGCGGTCAGCTTTCTTTATAGTCCACCTCACATCCATATATGACTACTAGAAAAACCAGAGCTTTGACTAAATGGACCTTTGTTGGCAAAGCGATGTCTCTGCTTTTTAATGTGTCTAGGCTTGTCATAGCTTTCCTTCCAAGGAGCAAATATCTTCTAATATTGAGGCTGCAGTCACATTTGCAGTGATTTGGGAGCCCAAGAAAAGAAAATCTGTCATGTTTCCAGTTTTTTCCCATCTCTTTGCCATGAAGTGATAGGACTGGATGCCACAATCTTGGTTGTTCAGTCGCTCAGTCGTGTACAACTCTGCGACCGCATGAATGGCAGCGAGCTAGGCTTCCCTGTCCTTCACTATCTCCCAGAGTTTTCTCAAACTCATGTCCATTGAGTCAGTGATGCCATCCAACAATCTGATCCTCTGTCACCCCCTTCTCCTCCTGCCCTTAATCTTTCTCAGTATCAGGGTCTTTTCCAGTGAGTCAGCTCTTCCCATCAGGTGGCCAAAGTATTGGAGCTTCAGCATCACTCCTTCCAATGAATATTCAGGGTTGATTTCTTTTTAGGATTGACAGGTTTGATCTCCTTGCTATCCAAGAGACTCTCAAGAGTCTTCTCTAGCACCACAATTTGAAAGCATCAATTCTTCAACACTCAGCCTTCTTTATGGTCCAACTCTCACATCCATACATGAACTGGAAAAACCATAGCTTTGGCTATACGGACCTTTGTCAGCAAAGTGATATCTTCACTTTTTAATATGCTCTCTAGGTTTGTCACGGTTTTCCTTCCAAGGAGCAAGCGTCTTTTAATTTCACGGCTGCAGTCACCACCAGCAGTGATTTTGAGCCCAAGAAAATAAAATATGTCACTGCTTCCACTTTTTCCCCTTCTATTTGCCATGAAGCAATGGGACTAGATGCCAAGATCTTACTTTGTTTTAATACTGTTTCAAGCCAGCTTTTTCACTCTCCTCTTTCACCCTCATCAAGAGGCACTTTAGTTTCTCTTTGCTTTTTGCTATTAGAGTGGTATCATCTGCATATCTGAGGTTGTTAATATTTCTCCCAGCAATCTTGATTCCAGCTTGTGATTTATCCCGCCTGACATTTCCCATAATGTACTCTGCATATAAGTTAAATAAGCAGAGTGACAATATACAGCTGTGTCATACTGCTTTCCCAATTTTGAACCAGACTGTTGTTCTATGTCTGGTTCTAACTGATGCTTCTTGACCTGCATACAGGTTTCTCAGGAAGCAAGTAAAGTGGTCTGGTACTTCCACCTCTAGAATTTTTCACAATTTGTTATGATCCACACAGTCAAAGGCTTTCACATAATCAATGAAGCAGAAGTAGATTTCTTTCTGGAATTCCCTTGCTTTCTCCATGAGCCAATGAATGTTGACAACTTGATCTCTGTTTCAATCAGATATCTGGTTGGCTTTGTCAAGACAGACCTACAAGTCAAACCACAGCCCTTCAGTCCTGAAAATGTGGACGTTTTCTGTGGAAGAAAAATGTAAGGCTGATTGACTATGAACCACTGCGAACAAGCAAGTCTCTGCCCAGACACAGGCCCAGGCTTGACTAACTGCACGTCAATACAATTCCAAGAGAAAGATCTTTGAACCCAGTCCACCCTGGATAAAAAGTCTGATTTTTTTTTTCTTTCCTCTGGGGCTGACATTGTTCTTAGAGCCCTCTGCAGTGGATTCCTTAGGAAAGAGTCTAACCCACTGTAGGTAATCAATGCACATTTCTTGAACTCAATCTTAAATCTGAAAATAATATCTTATGAAACACTAGCTTCAACCAACAAACTTCTCTTTGACAAACACCCTCCCAAGCCAGGTATCTATCTCTCCAAATTTGCATTTTCTCGGGCAACACAAATATTTCTCTGCTTATTTCTGGTGCTGGAGTAAAATCAGCATCCTTGCCAAGGAGTCATCAAGACAATGCAGAAGAGCCCCACAAGACTTTCCATTGGCTTCAAACTCAGGACCATTTCCAAGTTTAAGTTCACTACCAGTTTCAAAGATGTGTGATTCAGGATGGTCAAACTGCAAGCAAGAAAGTCAGGCAATGACAGTGAAGATGTTAAATGCTCATGCTTCTGGAAATCAAGGACCAAGGTAAGCTCAACCAAGAGAATCCACTGTTGACATGGACACGTGCAGCATTTCTTCAGGGGATGGGGACCATCTAGTATGATCAGACTCTAGAAGACCTATATGCTAGCCACAGACAAGGACATCAACCATGCTGTTCCCAAACCTTCCCAGCCAGATCCTCACACTCAGAAGACAAAAAGCCTTTGAATGCTTCCAAATAAGAACTCCCAACCTTTCAGAGGTGCACACTACTTTTACTACTTAGAACTGATCTTATAATGTTAGTGGGGCTGTGGGGGGAGGGGAGGTGGGGTAGAGCCTAGCATGGAGGAGTAGCCTTTGTTTTGTAATTTTAATAGGATTTTTTGGTTTAATTTTGAAGTAATTGATGTTCATTGCACAAAACAGTGAAGACAGAATGCTATTTAAAAAAAAAAAAGAAAAACCATCCTAATTTCCATGACAGAGATAATTATTATGAATATTATATAAAAGCATAAATATATAAATAAAATTAGAAGCATAATATACATAATTTTGCATCCTGCAGTTCCCACCTAAAATTACTCAAAAGCCTTTTCCAGTGGCATTGAATGTTTTTAGTTCATGAACACCCACATAGCACTTACTCTGTACCAGAAACTGTTCTAAGTGCTTCACAAGAATTAATTCATCACAGCAGGCTTTGAGGTGAGAATTATTATCATCTGCATTTGCAGTTAGGGGCCCTGAGGGATCCGAGAGCAGGCAAGTGGCAAAGCTAGAGTTCACCTCTTGCCGTCCAGCTCCAAAGGCCAGGCCCTTGACCATCATGCTGACCTGCCTTTGCAGTCTCTGGAAACCTGACTTCTTGACTCCATAACATTCTGGTTTGGCCTCCCATGAGTGGGGCAGTGCCACCTCAAAGTCCCTTCCAGCCAAGTTCCCTGAAGCAGTCTAAGTTACTCTTCTACTGATCGCAGGAAAAGGCAAGGATCCTGAATATCAGGTGCCCCAACTGTTGACTTCCAGGGTGGGGGTGGGACCCACTGGGAAAGGCTATTTATAGCAAACAGGGGAAACAGTACCAACAAAACACTCCTTTTAAGAACATTAGCTGTGACCCCTGGCCTCCCACACCTCGTTGCCCCCAGGCAATCACTATTCTCTACTGACTAGCTCAGGCAAGTCACCTGATTTGCCGGAGCCTCATTTTTTATTGCTAAAATAGGGGCACTTATACCTGCCTGACAAGGATGTCTATGAGGCTTAAGGAGACAGATAAACCTGAAGTCCCTGGCCCTGGGCCAAGTTTGAGGCTGTTTTGTTTTTGTTTTTAATTTCCCTGTTGATTCTGGTCAATATCCACTCATGCCTTGTCCACTGGGATGGAAAGGACCCTGTCGTCAGACTGGCTGGGATGGACTTCCAGCCCTGCTGCTTCTGATAGCCGTGGGACTTTGGTTAAGTTTTTTACCAACTTTGAACCTCTGTTTCCTCTTCTGTATGATGAGCATAATAATGGAACCCACCACACAGGGTTACTATGAGGATTAAATGAGACAATGCATGTCAAAGAATTAGCCTCTAGGAAGGACTCGATAAGTCATGGCCATGTCCCCCTGTGTCTGCTTTCCTCCATACTTATTTCATTTGCCTCTCCACTGAGGTGCAACTGGGAAGCAGACAAAGGAATGGCCCACCAGGCCTCAGTCTATGACATAAGAACCCTCAAGGAACCAGAGTCCCAGGAGAGGTCAGGGACCTGGTCACCCTCCACTTCCTTCTCCCACTCCATGGCTTAGACAACCTAGCCACCATCACAGAGCACTGGTGGGGCTACAGAAGCCTGTTCCAGCACCCAGAGAACCGTTAGAAACTTATTCCCAAAGAAACCATCTTCTCTTTTCAGCAAACACTTCTCGGGTGCTCTGACCTGCCAGAGGCTGGAACGTGTGTTTCTGAAGCCCCCTTCCTTGGGTCCTAAGTGAAGGATGCAGGAACCTGGCTGTTACCACCCAAGCCTACCAGTTTCAGGGGATAAGGCTCCCTGGGGCTCTGAGCTGACCTGCCCCGGAAAGCTACCACACCAGCAACCCCAACTCTAGGGAGGGCAAGTCTGCAGTGATGTGCCAAGGCAGGGCTGGGCCTGCTGGGGGGTGGGATGCCTCTTCTGTATTTCCCCTCAGCCCTGAGGATGCAAAGGAGGAATGGGATACTTCTCAAAGCCAGACTGGTAATCGCAGGAGGCATTAACCTTAATTAGGCTAACCATCTGCCTGAAGTCATTCACCTTCAACCTTCAGAAAGCATCTTCAGGGGGAAAAAAACCACAGCAGCTGTGGAGCTGGAGGGTGGGGTAGAAGGTCAGGGAGCTGGAGCCTGGAACTCTTCAGAGGAGTCTCAATGTGCAGAGCTAACCAATGAAATCTAAACCCATGCCCAACATAGACAAAAAGGGGGACTTCTCAGCTGTTAGTCCCCAGTCAGGACCCAGGCCTGGACTACAGGGTTAGGGACTTTGGTCTCCCTCTGAGCCTATGTGACTTGGATTTTGTGCCCTTGCTCCCTCCCACAGTTCCCAAAGGTTGACTTTTGCCAGCTATTTGGCCTCCATAGCAGTGCTTCCTGTGAGCCAAGGCTGAATGGATAGACAGTGTTGTCTGATTTTATGTAACTGACCACCTGACAATCAGAAAAACTTATCAGGCTGATTGGAATAGAGCTTTACCCTGGAAACTGCATGCAGGGGGTTGACGGCTACAAAGCTGAGCTGAGAACAAGCAAATCCTTTGCAAGTGGAAAAACACAAACACAAACAAAGCATCTCTTAGCAGCTAAATAGAATCCCCAACCCCATAGCTCAAAGCCTTTAGGGAGTAGAGGTGCAAGAAGCCAAACCATTGTGTACACATCTTTGCTGTGACTGGGATGTAGGGAATGAATCTGGAAGCTGGCTTCACCCCCAGATCTTCATAAGTCTACCCACCCTCGCTAAAAGTCTCATTGAATCAGATCTCATCCAGAATTCATGACAAATGGAATACTGATTGCCTGGATACTTCCTTTGTGATGGTTTAGGGAAGGCACACTGGTGAACACAATCGTGGGACAGTGTTTAGCTTCAAGTCTTCCCAGGCACCTCAGCAGCACACACTAGTATAGTATATGAGGAGCTAGACACCAACAGTCCTCTTTTGTCCATCAGAGCTGACTCTGGCTGTTGGAGGCTCACGCTACTGGCCACGGGCCCTGGCTCTGTGTGCACTCTTTACAAAAGTCAAAGGCAGGAAGTTTACTGATTGATGCCAGCCAAACAGTGGAAGCACTTAATTCTCTGTGCTCCTACTAAGTGGCAGACCCTGGGTCCGGTGACTGACACTGAAATCACTCGTCACAATAAACCCATGGGGCAGACGTTGTTGACCCAGATTTATAAAAAGAAAAAAGCAAGGCCCAGATACATGATGTAACCTCGCAGGGTCACTGAGCAAGCAAGCACATTGCTGGACTCAAACTCAGGTCAAAGCTTTATTAGTACAGCTTCCTCTGGCTTGGCTGGGCCCTTGCTCTGGCAACTGGGTGGGGGCTGACAGACTGGAGGTGCCCCTGATCAGTCCCCATGATCCAGCAGGAAAGGGCAAGAGCCCAGTGGAGGTGAGAGCCTGCCAGTCAGAATGACAAGGAAGCTGAAAGCTTGGGGAGGAAGGGCAGTCTCTTTGAAGATGTATAACCTGTGGTCCCCACCAAGAAGAGGAGAGGGAAGAACCACACTTTCTCCCAGGAGTTAGACAAAGTGAAGACAAAACCTTCCAGCACACCCGGGCCGCTCGTGGATAGAAGAACATTTCTCTGGAAGGTTCCCAGGCCCGTCCAGGAAGGCAGAAAATGAGCAAAAGCCAGACTCCCCAGGCAGGGCAGCAGGAGGTGCCTCAGGAGACGGCAGCCCTGGGCAGTGACGACCTCTCCTGCTGCATGAAACACTGTGCACAGAGCTTCCCGTGGTCCCCAGCAGAGCCCTGCAAGGGCAGTGGGCCGCGACACCACAGATGAAGACCTGTGCCCAAAGTTGTTAAGCGACTCAGCCCCCCATGGGTGGGTGAGCCCGGCAGCAGCCAGCTCTTTGCTCTTAGTGCCTTCTTTGCAGTTGGTTTTTGACTTTCCGTGTATGTGACCAGGGAAAGGATAATTTGTTGATTCATTCAGTCAGTCAACAAATACTTGAGTGCCTCCTATGTACCAGACACTGTGCTCAGTGCTGGGGTTAGATAGGTAGGTAGGAACGTCGCTCAGTCGTGTCCAACTCTTTGCGACCCCATGGACTGTAGCCTACCAGGCTCCTCTGTCCGTGGGATTTTCCAGGCAATAGTACTGGAGTGGATTGCCATTTCCTTCTCCAGCAGATCTTCCCGACCCAGGGATTGAACCTGGGTCTCCTGCATTGTAGACAGATGCTTTACTGTCTGAGCCACCAGAGAAGTGCTGGGGTTACTGTAGTGAAAAAATAGCAGGGGCAAGTGCTCCAGGAAGGGTAACAGGAGTGCAGAAGTGGGGGCTACAAAGTGGTCGGAGCAAGCGGAAGGTCAGTGGGGGTGATGGCACGGAGGCATGACTCTGCGCAGGCACCAGCCCGTGAAGAGGAGTAGAGGAGGCTTTCCCGTTCAGCCCAGCCACTCCTGAGGGAGTTCCGCTAGGTTCTGGGGTACACCTCCCCAGGACACCACAGCACCACTGTCCCTGAGCTGAAGAACCCTCAAATAAACCCTAACTCTAACCCTAACTTCTAAGCCTAAGCCTAAACCTAAGCCTAAGACTAAGCCTAACCCTAACCCTAAACTAACCCTAAACCCTAACCATAATCCTAACCCTAACCCCTAACCCTAACCCTAAACCTAACCCTACCCAAACCTTAACCCCTAACCCTAACCCTAACCCTAACCCTAACCCTAAACTAACCCTAAACCCTAACCATAATCCTAACCCTAACCCTAACCCTAACCCTAACCCTAACCCTAACCCTAAACTAACCCTAAACCCTAACCATAATCCTAACCCTAACCCCTAACACTAACCCTAAACCTAACCCTACCCAAACCTTAACCCCTAACCCTAACCCTAACCCTAACATTAAACCCTAACCGTAACACTAACCCCTAACCCTAACTCTAACCCAAACCCTAACCCCTAACCCTAACCCTAAACCTAACATTAAACCCTAACCATAACCCTAACCCCTAAGCCTAAGTCTAAGCATAACCCTAAGCCTAAGCCTAATCCTAACCCTAACCCTAACCCTAAACCCTAACCCTAACCCTAAGCCTAATCCCTAACACAAACCCTAAACATAACCCTAACCCAAATCCCAACCCCTAACCCTAACCCTAACCCTAACACTAAACCCTAATCCTAACCCTTTCCCTAAACCTAACCCTGACCCTGAACCCTACTTCTGACCCCTAACCCGTAACCCCTAAACCTAACACTAATCCTAACCCTAACTCTAAGCCTAAACCTAACCCTAACCCTAAACCTAAACCTAATCCTAACCCTAACCCTAACCCTAAACCCTAATCCTAACCCTAATCCTAACCCGAACAGCAACCCTAAACCCTAACCCTAACCCATACCCTAACCCTAACCCTAAACCCTAACCCTAACCCTAACCCTAACCCTAACCCTAACCCATACCCTAACCCTAACCCTAAACCCTAACCCTAACGCTAACCCTAATTTTAACCCCAAACCCTAACACTAACCCTAACCCTAAACTCTAACCTTAAACCTAACCCTAACCCTAACAATAACCCTAACACAAACCCTAACCCTAACCCCAACGTTAACCTTAACCCTAACCCCTAAACCTAACCCTAACCCTAACACTAAACCCTAATGCTAACCCTGACCGCTAACCCTAAGCCTAAGCCTAACCCTAACCCTAACCCTAAACATAACACTAACCCTAACCCTAAACCCTAACACTAACCGAAAACGTAACCTAACCCAAACCCTAAACTTATCTCTAACCCTAACCCTAACCCTAACC
>SJYF01000260.1:3430-19034 GCA_006410515.1 Procapra przewalskii
ATAATCATAAGGGATTTGATTTAGGTCATATCTGAATGGTCTAGCGGTTTTCCCTACTTTCTTCAATTTGAGTGAATTTGGTAATAAGGAGTTCATGATCTGAGCCACAGTCAGTTCCTGGTCTTGTTTTTGTTGACTGTATAGTATTTCTCCATCTTTGGCTGCAGAGAATATAATCAATCTGATTTCGGTGTTGACCATCTGGTGATGTCCATCTGTAGAGTCTTCTCTTGTGTTGTTGGAAGAGGGTATTTGCTATGACCAGTGCATTTTCTTGGCAAAACTCTAGTAGTCTTTGCCCTGCTTTGTTCCACATTCCAAGGCCAAGTTTGCCTGTTACTCCAGGTGTTTCTTGACTTCCTACTTTAGCATTCCAGTCCCCTATAATGAAAAGGACATCTTTTTTAGGGGTTAGTTCTAAAAGGTCTTGTAGTTCTTTGTAAAACTGTTCAGCTTCAGCTTCTTCAGCATTACTGGTTGGGGCATAGACTTGGATAACTGTGATATTGAATGGTTTGCCTTGGAGCCGAACGTAGATCATTCTGTCATTTTTGAGACTGCATCCAACTACTGCATTTCAGACTCTTTTGTTGACCATGATGGCTACTCCATTTCTTCTGAGGGATTCCTGCCTGCAGTAGTAGATACAGTGGCATCTGGGAGGAGACACCTGGCGTCCGAGGTCAGGGGCTGCACCTGGGAGGAGCTATCCCACATCTGAGTTCAGGGGAGGCCGGGAGAGGCCACCCAGCACCTGAGGCCAGGGTCGGTTACCCTGAGGAGCCACCAGGAGCCCAAGGCCAGGGGCGGCAGCTGGGAGGAGCCACCCACGCCCAAGGCCAGGGTCGGTGGCCAGGAGGAGCAACCCGAGGAGTGGTGGCTGCGCAGGCACAGGAGGACCTAGAGGAGCTAGCCCACGTTGAAGGTCAGGAACAGCAGAGGTAAGGAGATACCCCTCGTCCAAGCAGGGAGCAGTGGCTGCGCTTTGCGGGAGCAGCCGTGAAGAGATACACCACGCCCAAGGTAAGAGAAACCCAAGTAAGATGGTAGGTGTTGCAAGAAAGCATCAGAGGGCAGACATACTAAAACCACACTCACAGAAAACTAGTCAATCTAATCACTCTAGGACCACAGCCTTGTCTAACTCAATGAAACCAAGCCATGTCTGCGGGGCAACCCAAGATGGGCGGGTCATCATGGAGAGGTTTGACAGAACATGGTCCACTGGAGGAGGGAATGGCAAGCCACTTCAGTATTCTTGCCTTGAGAACCCCATGAACAGTATGAAAAGGCAAAATGATAGGATACTGAAAGAGGAACTCCCCCGGTCAGTAGGTGCCCAATATGCTACTGGAGATCAGTGGAGAAATAATTCCAGAAAGAATGAAGGGATGGAGCCAAAGCAATAACAATACCCAGTTGTGCATGTGACAGGTGATAGAAGCAAGATCTGATGCTGTAAAGAGCAATATTGCATAGGAACCTGGAATGTAGTGGTCAAACAAGAGATGGCAAGGGTGAATGGTGACGTTCTAGGAGTCAGTGAACTAAAATGGACTGGAATGGGTGAATTTAACTCAGATTGGTTCATTATACTCTCTTAAATGGTGGGTTGCTTCAGGCAGCTAGTTTCACATGATACCCAAGTGTATCCTATTGACCTGAGCCCACTTTTCAAACTTCTTCGTGCCTTATAACTGAATCCACTGTTCAGAAATAATGTTGCATGAATTACCATGATGGGGTACTGTTGAGTAAAATCAAAGGCATTGTAACAAGAAATGCAAATCCATAGGCAAAATAATTGTCTATCCCACAATGAATAGTTGCAGCTTCCATAGTGGAAAGAATCCCATGTCATTATCTGTCATCAGATAAATTACTGGTACCCTCAGGGCATGGTTCAATGTATTAGCAGTTATCACTGGGGTTAGCAGCTTGGGTACTCAGTACTGGCCATATCAAATTAGTCATGTTATTTAATCTGTGCTTAAATTACATCCTTGCTGTCATGAACTCTTTATTCAAGACACCATTCAGCAAGCAAGGGATGGTGCCTAGTTAAAAAAAAGCTTGCTTACCATTCATACCTTGGGCAATTGTATTCATGCAGTCATTGAGCGATTCCTCATCTAGGAATGTTCTCTAAGGAGAAATCACCTGGGACAGGAATATCCCATGTAAGCTCTGCCAGCTCTGGAAGCTCCTTTTACATATCTCTTCCCTATACATGCTAAGTCCCTTCAGTCATGTCCGACTCTCTATAAATCCATGGACTGTAGCCCACCAGACTCCTCTATCCATGGTAGTATCCAGGCAAGAATACTGGAATGGGTTTTATGCCCTCCTCAAGGGGATCTTCCCACCCAGGGCTTGAGCCCACATCTCTTATGGTCTCCTGCATTAGCAGCTGGGCTCTTTACCACTAGTGACACCTGGGAAGCTCTATACCTCTTGCCCTTCTTCCTCCTTATTATCATTTCTCCAAACTGCACCCTTACTCTGTCAACCCTTGTTTCCAAGCAGAGTAAGAAAACAGATGTGCCACTCAAATATCTGTGCACTTGAAAGATTTCTCTTCTCTATATCTATTCTGGGAAACACGTATGATTGAAGTGGCAATGCAGCAAAATAAAGTCCATTGAGAGGGCAAAAAAATTGCTCAAGTGACAAATTTGAGCATTCAGCCAATCTTATATATTCCATTTCCAATTGCTGTAGGTGGTTTGGCGCCAGAGCTCACATTTATTGAGTTGATAGGAAAACATGATTATCATGGTTTCATGACCACGTGGGAGTCCAATGGTCAAGGGTTTGGGTTTTTTAGCATCTTTCAGCAAGGAAGGATCTTTTCTTCAAAAGAAGATTAATAATTTCAGGAAGAAGATATGATTTTGTCTTAAACCCCCAAAGATCTACGTTATTAATCCCCTCTCAGATCTGCAAAATTTTCCAAAACACATGACCATCTGCACACACACACATTAGGCACTACTGAGTTTGCAGAATCGTTCTGTCGAGTGGCAGAGAGAACAGTTGGTACCACAGCCTGGATGAGGTGTAGAGTCTCCTCTTGTTCTGCAGCAAACTAAAGTCCCACAGCCATAGTGATTACTCAGTAAACGTTTTGAGGAAGTCCCTTCAAAAATGGCGCCTGTTGCTTTCAGACATCCACGATGGCGGAGTCCAAGACGGTGACCCCCCAAACGGGGCCTGTTTCTTTCAAAGTGACGTCAAGACATGCCCCACCGAACTCTCAGGATTTTGAAAAAGATGGCAGGTCCTGAATTTTCAAGGGGAGGGGGTATTTATCCAACTTTCTGTCATTGCTGTTGTTTAATTGCTCAGTTATTGCCCACGCAGTGTGACCCCATGGACTGTAGCCCGCCAGGCTCCTCTGTCCATGGGATTTTCCAGGCAACAACACTGGCATGGGTTGCTATTTCCTTTTACAAAATCTCACATGCTGTGGAGCAGCAAAGCCCTTGCACCACAGCCATTCAGCTTGTGCTGTGGAGCGGGGGAAATCACAACTACTCTAGACCATGCACTTAAGAGACTGTTTCCACAAGGAGATAAGTCCTGTCGGTGAGAAGCCCACGCGTAGCTGAAGATTACTCCCTGCTCTTCACAAGCAGAGAAAAGTCCACGCAGCAAAAAAGACCCATCACAGCCAAAATAAATACATACGATTAAGAGAGAGAGAGAAAAGAAGAAGCTAAAGGGAGTCACATGACAAACCACTCCAAAGTTCTTATACCCCGAGTCTCTGATTCTATAACTAGGCTGAGGAATTTCTTGCATCTTGACTTCGTTTGGTATGAACCACCTCTGAGTCCACGTTTCAGTCAACTAATCCACCACTTACATAAGCCCTCCTGACTAATTGGGCCAGCATATTGGATGCAGATTCCGGTATGTGCAGCCATACTGGTTACTTTGGCCTAATTTGTTTCTACTTTTCCCCATCTGATGCACCTCCTTTCAAATCTATTTGCCCCACACTTTCCTCAGGTCTCTGCTGATAATGAAAAATAACCAACTATTGCCATTTTTCAATGTTTTCAGATATTCCTCCTGGTTCACACTTTGTATTTGACCTCTACTCACACACTGGGAACCAATTCAAACCTTACATCTGGAGGCAGTGAGGTGGTAATGACAAACTATGAGGAGAAACGACATTCCTTACACATTAGCTACTTCAGGTGAGTTAGCTCTCCAATAAGGGAAAGATCAATATAATAGAATAGGGATGAGGAGGCCTCTACTGGCAAAGATGTTTCAGCAGATTTAGACATTCAGTGTGGTTATGAGAATCTAAATCCGTCTAATATTCCCATTCAAATTCTTTGAGTTCTCAACCTTTCTCATCCAATGCTGTAAATTTCAGAGAAAGCCTGGTAAGGCTGTGATTCAGCACTCATTACAGTTTAGCAATAAACAAGGTCAGACACTGTGTGCATGTTTTTGCCAACTGCAGCCCTTCAGCTACGAGATATAAAAATTATAGGAAGAAGTCATGGACACTTCTTGGACTCCTGACTTACCTTGAACAAAGTATTTAAAACTCTGAATTTGTTGTTTTCTTTCTTTACAATCTTCAGGCCAGTCAGAGAGAGCCAGCCTACCTTTCAATTATTATATTTATATTTCCATCATAAAATTCTATTGAAGAAATCACAAAACCTAGGCTTTCATAAGTACTTCATTCCAGGTGACCTCTGGTAATAATTACAAGCCAAGAATCAGCAGTGTTTTATTATGCACTGACAAGACTGTCTCCTTTCATATTTTCCTTGTTTGCTCTTTTTTCTTTTTTTTTTGCATGCACATGTGTTCAGTGGTGTTCTACTCTTTGTGACCTTATGGACTGTAGCCCACCAGGCTTCTCTGTCCATGGGACTCTCCAGGCAAGAATACCAGACTGGGTTGCCATTTCCTCATCCAGGACATCTTCTTGATCCAGGAATCAAACCCACGTCTCTTGCACCTCCTGCATTGGCAAGCAAGTTCTTTACCTCGGCACCACCAAGGGAGCTCTACTCAGCCAGATTAGGCAATTCCAAATTTACATCCTCGTATAAAGTAGATCTGCAATCAGTTTTGGAATTAAGTACTTCATCTGATGAGATAAGATGCAAGAAAATGATTGCTTAAGGTTGTTGGATTCTTACTCTCTGACATTTAGCTTTGGGACCAGGGACCAGGTTTGATCACTCAAGAGCTTTTGTGTAGCAGAGTTTTATTAAAGTATGTAAAGGGACAGAGAAAGCTTCTGACATAGACATCAGAAGGGGGACAGAGAATGCCCCCCCCCCCGCTAGTCTTAGAAAAGGGAGCTATATACCTTTTCAATTGGCTATTACAATAAATCAAAAGAATGTGTCAAGGTTGTAAAGATCTTACTAGACCTATTCCCACAATTTACATTTTAAGATGACAGGATTAGAATTAACAAGAGAAAGATCTTACCAGATCCACTCCCATAATATAAATTTTAAGATGACAGGATTAGTCAGAAGGTTCTCAAGAAGAAAAACATGTCTTCTAGTAGGATACTTTGTTGTCATTGGTATGAGTTTAAGGGAAAACAAATTCTTGAGCAAGATTAGTTGTTTTGTTGTGCAATCATTAGCTCTGGGCTTAAAGGAACAAAAAGTTTGTCCTTTCCTTCTCTGTGAGAATTCCAGACCCCTCTCTCCTCTTTGAGAGCCCCAGACCCTTTTCTCTTCCTTGGGGACCCTGGACTTATCAACCTGCCTAGGAATTGACACTATCAAAATGAAAATGATTCCAGGTATTTTAAGCAAGAGAGGAGCTAATACAAATATGAAGTGTGTATAAAATCAGTGAAAGAGCCTGGAGGTGGTGGTGGTAAGGAAGGAAATCCATGACCACTTCTTACACTATTATTTACATTGGCACAAAAGTAATTGTGGTTTTGGACCCTGAATTTCAAATCATTATAACTAGACTCAAATATATCTTTATTAATAAAATAGGAACCATTGCAATCAACACATTTTTGACAATGAGAAATAAATTTGTTTATTCTTGCAGCATAAAAATCCATGCCTCAGGATTTGATGGACTCTCAGAAAGCATTTTCTGTTTCAGGCTGGTTGAGAAAACATTTTCCCTGAAGAAAGTTGTTAAGATACTTGAAGAACTGGTAGTTGGTTGGCAAGAGGTCTGGTGAACACAGCAGATGAGGCAAAACTTTGTAGATCAATTTGTTCAACTTTTGAAGTAATGGTTTTGAAACTTAAGGTTGGGCACTGTCTCAGAGAAGAACTAGGCTCTTTCTGTTGATTCATGTTGGCTGCTCATCAATTTGTTGAGCACACTTCTCAGATGTAATGATCTTACCAGGATTGTGAAGAAAGCTGAGCTCCTTCAAAGAATTGATGCTTCTGAACTGTGGTGTTGGAGAAGACTCTTGAGAGTCCCTTGGACTGCCAGGAGATCCAACCAGTCCATTCTGAAGGAGATCAGCCCTGGGATTTCTTTGGAAGGAATGATGCTGAAGCTGAAACTCCAGTGCTTTGGCCACCTCATGCGAAGAGTTGACTCATTGGAAAAGAGTCTGATGCTGGGAGGGACTGAGGGCAGGAGGAGAAGGGGACGCCCGAGGATGAGATGGCTGGATGGCATCACGGATTCAATGGAGGTGAGTCTGAGTGAACTCCAGGAGTTGGTGATGGACAGGGAGGCCTGGCGTGCTGCAATTCATGGGTTCACAAAGAGTCGGACACGACTGAGTGACTGAACTGACTGACTGACTGAATGAGAAAGCTGTAGTGGATCAGATGGGCAGCAGACCACCAAACGGCCTTCTTTTGGTGCAAGTTTGAATTTGGGGAGTGCTTTGGAGCTTCTTCTTGGTCCAACCACTGAATCAATCATCAATAGTTTTCATGTAGTGATGACTATTGTCACTTTTCATCACAAGTCACAATCTGATCAAGAAATGGTTTGTTGTTGTTACTTAGAATAAAAGGAAGACAACACTTCAAAATCATCATTTTCTGATTCGCTGTCAGCTTATGAGACACCATCATGAGCCGGGAATCCTTGATAGCTCAGTTGGTAAAGAAGCCACCTGCAGTGCAGGAGACCCTGGTTCTATTTCCTGGGCTAGGCAGATCCACTGGAGAAGGGATAGGCTACCCACTCCAGTATTCTTTGGCTTCCCTTGTGGCTCAGCTGGTAAAGAATGTGCCTGTAGTGTGGGGGACATGGTTTTGATCCCTGGGTTGGGAAGATTCCCTGGAGAAGGATGTGGCTACCCACTCCAACATTCTGGCCTGGAGAATTCCATGGACCATATAGTCCATGGGGTCACAAAGAGTCTAACATGACTGAGAAATTTTCATTTTGCTTCACTCCATGAGAAATGTACCAAGCTTTTCCACCGTTCTAGGTGCTTCAAATGTCTAATGACCATTGAACGGTCAATGTTGAGTTCTCAGGCTCCTTCTTGTGTAGTTGTAAGAGGATCAGCTTTGATCATTGCTCTTGCTTGGCTTCCCTGGTGGTTCAGATGCTAAAGAGTTTACCTGCAATGCAGGAGATGAGGGTTCAATTCCTGGGTAAGAAAGATCCCCTGGAGAAGGAAATGGCACCCCACTCCAGTATTCTTGCTTGAAGTATTGCCAGGAGCCTGCGTGAGGAACTCCGCCCATGGCAAAGGTCATGAGGAAGGAGGCTTGGCATATGCAAAGGCGTGATCAAGCCTAAGGAAACCCCCTGTTCTCGAGCATCTACCCCCCAAACCAGAGTCTGTTTTATGCTCTCACCTACACCTCTGACTTTACAGGGGGCTCTCCCCCATAACAATTTCTCTCGGAGAAGGAGTTAACTTGCAGCTCCAGTTAATAAAAATTCCTGGGTGTGATAAGAGTGTTTCAATTTACCCACTCCTCTGAAGGTTATCTAGCCTTCCTCTATAGGTTCGTCTGGCCACATGTGATTGTTTGTTAGCCTCCCAACCGTGAGAGGCATGAGATGCTTTAGACTTACTAAAGGCAAATTCTTTGGGGAAGTTAGAAATTACTGATATAGTGGGTTGGTTAGGAATTATATTGGTGAAGGGTTTTTCATTTGTTGTGCCAATAATTGCTGCTAATTCCCTGCCCTGGGTGTTACAAGGGTGTCTCCGGTTAAACCTCTCTGCTGGCAAACTAGCTTGTGTGACAGGATTACCCATACTCCTGCCACTACCCACATGATTGTTTACTACCTCTCAACCATAACAGCACAGAGAGTTTTGGAGTATTTTGAGAGTCTTAATTAGCATAGGGCTTTTCTCATTGTTGAATCAATGATTGCCACCAGGCCTCCATATCCTTAGGCACCTGGGAATATGTTAATCAATGTATTTGGAATATAGAAAAGGGAATATAGTAGTTTTTGATGTTAGCAATACTAGACTTTTTGAGTTAGTGAATTTTCTCTTTTGCAATAGATAACTGTACTTTGTTATAAATCACTGTGTCCTTGCTATGTAAAAATGTAACTTTATCACTTATTTTAAGACTAAATAGATCTTAAGGGGAACATTGGTGAAGGGTTTTCATTTGTTGGGCTGATGTTTTGCTGCTAAATCTCCATATTCCCTGCCTTTATAATAAATATAACTAGCATATAGGAGAAATAAGTATTAACCTTTAAGATTGATCATGTTAACCTTGGGTTAAATAAATTCCTTTCTTTATTGTAACTCATTATACCCTCACCCTATAGGAATGCAACTTTATTTGGAGGGTGGTGCCTGGTTTAAGAAAAAACACCCTTGGAAAAAATAAGTTTTTTGGTTATCAGAAAGAAAGGGTCCTAAATGTCAGCAGGCCTCCTGGCCAGAAGATGATGTAAAGTCCCTAAGACCTTTCTTTATGTAAAGCACCTGATTTTGATAAAGGTCAGGACTGCTGACCCCCGCGTGACTTTAAAATTTCCACTTGTCTCTATGTGTAACAAAAGGTATATAAGCAAACCTAAAAAATAAAGAAATGGGATCAGTTTCTGGAAAGACTGATTCCCCCTTGTCGTTTCTTTCTTGTTCCCCGTTTTTCTGGCTGAATTCCCATCTGGAATGTGGGTACTCACCAAGCCTGCTAATTATGCCTGGGCTTCTAAGATTGGACTGGGGAAGCCTCAGTGCCTCCTCTCCTTCAGGAGAATGGAAAGACGCCTGTGGCCTACGTAGGTGGTGATTGGTATTCCACATAAACCAAGTTATTCATCCTCTTTTTCTCCACTAATATTTCCTACTACAGTATCCGTTTCTAATCTCTCTATATATCTGTAATTAAATATGTATTTTTCCAAGGACGCCGACTCCGTCTCACCTTCAAATTACCCTGGATCCACCGGGGCTGGACCCTGGCAAAGAATCCCACGCCAGAGGAGTTTGGCTGGGTGCATTCCATGGGGTAGAAAACCTCGACTACCAATGGGCGGCCACCACGCTTCTCAACTTCAAGGCTCTTGTCTCCTTTGCAGAACTGCTTGAGCTGCCAATGCACTGTACGTTTGTTATCAGTTCCTGGACCAAATGCATCGTTGATGTTGTGAGTTGTCTCCACTGCTTTACTACCCATTTTGAACTCAAATAAGAAAATTTTGCTTGAATTTGCTTTTTGTCTAACATTACCATAGTCTAAAATACATATATAAACTAAACAGCATGTAGTAAATGGACTTCCCTGATAGCTCAACTGGTAAAGAATCTGCCTGCAATGCAGGACACCCTAGTTTGATTCCTGGGTTGGGAAGATCCTCTGGAGAAGGGATAAGCTACCTACTCCAGGGGCTTCCCTAGTGTTTCAGATGGTAAAAATTCTGCCTGCAATGCAGGAAACTTGGATTTGATCACTGGGTTGGGGAGTTCCCCTGGAGGAGAGCATGCAACCCACTTCAGTATTCTTGCCTGGAGAATCCCCATGGACAGAGAGGCCTGGTGGGCTACAATCCATGGGGTCACAAAGAGTCAGACATGACTGAGTGACTAAGCACACACACACACACACACACACACACACACACACACACACAGAGAGAGAGAGAGAGAGAGAGAGTAAGTCATTAGCAAAAAGCATAAAGCAAAAAATTCACATTAAAATGGTATATAACACAGCCACATTTATTCAAGAATGTATTCCAAAATCAAATGGCAGATTTCAATAATGCAAAACTGCAATTACTTTTGCACCAATCTAATATATCCAAGAACACTCTGCTGTAGCCTTTATCCTGAGAGTAGGCCCTCCTGCTACTGCTTCTTGACTTCAGTGAAGTTCGTGACCAGACACTGGAATACTGAGTATGGCAATCATGCCTGACCTCTACCTAAGCCCAAACATCCAAAGGTGGATTTCACTTTGACTCACTTCAGCCTTGGAAGGTGTATAATAAATTGAGAATGATGAATACCATGCCAACTGACCATATTTAAGACTTGTCTAAAAGAGTTGACTCTCAGAACTTGCCACACCAACAATAATCACTGTTTTCCCTTCTTTTATCCTTTGAGGCTCTTATGTATTTTAAAAGCCTTGTCTACTTTTAGTTTTTACTTTAGTGGGTTTTAGCAGAAATAAATTATAGAGTAAATACATTGTGGGAGGGAATTAGAATATTGCCACCCACGTGATAGAGAATTGCACTAGATATCGAACGAGCTTTATGTGTATTTAAACTCATTTAGCCCTTTCACCAAATCTACTAGGAATGTTGGCTACAATTTAAACAACTTGCCCATGTCACATGATTAGTAAGAAGCCAGGTCAGGATTTCCACACCTCGTCTGTGCTATAGAAAAGCCTAAGGTGATCTCTATACTTTAAAAATATTCACACTAATTATCTCACGCTCTTTGTGGGAAAGACGAGCAGGCAGCTTGTCATGAAGCATTTGCCAGGTCATTTTGGTTGTTTGTATGTTCTAATCAAAGGGCTTCAATTTTTTTGTGAAGCTAGATTCTAATAGAAAAGACTGAACCTCATCACTGAGAATCCAGAACATGTATAAAGATGTAGTAATATTCACCAGACACGTTATTTAAAAGTAGCACATTTATGGCAGCCAATGGTTCTGGGCTTCCCAGGTGGCACTAGTGATAAAGAACTCGCCTGCCAATGCAGGTGTCCTAAGGTGGCAGGATCAGTCCCTGAGTTGGGAAGATCTCCTGGAAGAGGGCATGAAAACCCACTCCAGTATCCTTGCCTGGAGGAATCCCATGGACAGAGGACCCTGGTGGCCTATGGTCCATAGGGCTGCAAAGAGTCAGACACGACTGAAGCGACTTAGCACAGCACAGCACAATGGTTCTGTAATGGCAAAGACCTTAATGAGACAACTTAGTCTTTATTATCATTATTAATGAATTCAGCCTCTTCTAATTTGCTTCTAGAGAGAAACCTGTCAGTGGCTTTCCCAAGGATTAAATAAAACAAAATCTCAAGGTATCTTGCTACACATACACTTTTGTGACTAAATTTTACTTCCCTGGGGAATTTGGGTCATGATCTTCATTAAAAGCTGGTAATTGCATAACTGCATGTTCCCAGAAGGATGGTTGGGTCATTAATCCTTGGAGTGCCTTGCTATCCTGATAAAAGATATAGTTTTGGAAATAAAGAGCGCAGGTTGGTCATTTTTAGGTTTCCTTGGTTTTATCTGCAGAATGGTCCACCATCTTACAGTGGGCTTCAGTTATCTCATCTTTAAAATGGGTGGTGCCCTTGATGATAGCAACAGTCTGGAAGTTTGATTCTCGATACCCACTCTAATTCTAGCAATAATCAGGAGAAAACTCAAAACTCTCCAGCAGGGGTGGAGGCAAACCATTCACTGCTACCATTCTCTGGGCACCTTAAAAAGTAAGGAGCTGGAAGTAAATCATAAGTTTCAGAATTATTGGTGGGGCCCCTCTTCTGTTTGTGTTACAGAAAGCAAATGTAGTACCTTGAATACCTGATGGCTTGTAATATTCATCTTTCCACCCATGAGGGGAAACTGCTACCAAGATGAGCTCCTTATTTTAAAAGCATAAACCACTTCAGATAGAAAATTCAATTCGCTTTCACTCCTGTCAAGATTTTGTCAACCTAATGAGAAGGTATGTTCGTAAACAACTTGCCATCTGCTCAACTGAATTTGTCAAGGAGTATTGAGGCTGGAAGAAGCAAATAGGACAATGGTGAATGAAAGGGGCCATTTTCCCAGTTTCCAGAGGTTGATTGAGAAAATCAGGGGATCCTGCAGGGATAGTTAAAATAAGAAAACATTGCTATTCTACATAATATAAGAGAAACATAATAGAAAATTGTTTCAGAGTAGCAGCTGCATACTTTCGGGAATTCTTTTTATTTCATTTGAGTTTTCATCTATTCACAGGAGACACTTCTCTTAACAATCATTTTGATTATCTTTTTCATAGATATTTTTATTTTCATATAGAACTGATAAACTTGGTTTCACATGGCTTCAAAGAATTGAATGCTGACTACTTTTGTTTCTTATACTTTGTGTTTTTAAATTTTCACTCAGGGTACATTAGGGTGAGTTTCTCAGAAATTTGACAGTCATCAGAGAAGGGAAAACACCAAATACTGGTTAATCAAAATAGAGTTGCTATAAAAATAAATCAAAACTTGGGCCGTGCATAGGTTCATGGACATCATTTAAATACATAGAATTAAGCAGTCATAAGTTATAACATGAAGTTAGTTATACTTTATGTTTTTCAACAAGTAAGGAACACCTTTAAGTTCAGCCTCACCCTTTCATAAAATGATAGTTGGACCTGCAGTGAAATTTAAACCTTGAGCAGGAGGCTCAAGAAGGAGGCTTCCAGGGAAGGCTGCCATATCAGCAGGCAAAAGACTTATTTGCAAGGACTCTTGCAATCCACAGCTGGGAAAGGGATGAGTAAGAAGGAAGGTCAGGGGAGGGGGAGAAATGAAGCTGCTATGAAATCTTAAATAAAGCCTAAACTGAACCTGCAGTCCATTTGTAAGAAGACTTGACCGCTCTGAGCTGATCCAAGTTGCTATGAAACACCCAGCCCAAGACAACAGTCCCCAGGCAATAGTGATGATGACCTGGCGGAGAGGATAGAGGTGAATATTCTTTCTTGGCCTTTGTTTAGTCACTGAGTCGTGTTCAGCTCTGTTTGCCACCGTCTATATAGCCCACCAGACTCCTCTTTCCATGGGATTTCCTGGGCAAGAATACTTGAGTGGGTTGCCATTTCCTTCTCCAGGGATCTTTCCAACCAAGGGATCAAACCCATATCTCCTGCATTGGCAGGCAGATTCTTTACCACTGAGCCACCAAGGAAGGCCCACTCTCTCTTTAGGCTCAAGCTTTCCACCAACAGCACCGGAGATCTTTCTGGACAGCCAGCCACACAGGCATATCTTGCTCTCCTTCATGTTGCTCCGAAATTGGCATCCCTTCTGGTGGCTATTCATCTTAGTGGCCTCTGCTCCAGACTTCTCCATCTTTCCTCTCTGCAGCTATACTCAGTTGTCTTGTTCCATCCTCCACTGCTAATTGTTATGTTGGGATAAGACACATATCCCCAACTTCCATCATAATAGCTAATAAATGCTCCACTTCTTGAAAATTTTGGTAACATGGACTCCTTTTGGTAATGATGCCTGGTATCAAGGGAATGAAGACACTGGTGGCAACTCCAAGCAGAGTGGAGGATGACAGAACAAAGAGGAAAATCAACAGGGAATTTAAACTCCTTTTAAATGACATAACTATGGGCTGCATATGGCTTCCCTGGTGACTCAGATGCTAAAGCATCTGCCTGCAATGCAGGAAATCTGGGTTCGATCCTTGGGTTGGGAAGATCCCCTGGAGAAGGAAATGGCAACCCACTCCAGTATTCTTGCCTGGAGAATCCCATGTATGGAGAAGCCTGGCAGCCTACAGTCCATGAAATTGCAAAGAGTTGGACACGACTGCATGGCTTCACTTTCTTTGTTTTATGGGCTGCACAGAGTTAACCTTACTGTTATACCGTTGAGAGAGTACTTCAGTGAAATTTGCAAACATGCTTCACCAGCTCTCCCAGAGACATCTACAGAAATGCCAAAGGAAATGACTGTGTTTTAAATCTTACAGTAATAATTCAAGCAATAAATGAGCATACCCAAACTATGGCAGCATTGATGGGTCCTTGCTCAAAGCTGCATCACTCCTGGACTAAAGAAACAGCATCTCTCTCTAGCTGAGGATCTCGTGGACGGGCATACCGTGAGCACCCGTGAGAGGAGTATAGGAAGGTACTTAGTTCTACCGGAAGGGATAGCAAAGGAACGGAAAGAGACCAGAAATTACAGGAAGAGGTTGGATGCAGTTAATACAGCTAAGTGACTGCTATGAACTAGACGCTCTTCTCGTAAGTTTCAATGAGTTCTCACATCAATACCATGGTAGATGTTTTTATTATATCTTTAAATATATATAAATATATATATATATATATATATATATATAAAACAAACAAGTATTAAAGAAGTTAGTTATTGGCTAGGGAAAATAGCTGGTAAGTGAATGAACAAAGCCAAGTTCAAAGCATTTGAACCCCAAAACCAAGGCTTTTCCCATCATCTCACACTCTCATGTATCTTATGCCATGGGGATTCTTAACCAACCTTTTTTTTTTTTAATTTGGCAGCGCTGGGTCTTCTCTGTGCCGCGTGGCCTCTTGCTGTGGCTTTGTGGCATGTGGACTCAGTTGCCCAGTGGCCCGTGGGGTCTTATTCCCGGAGCAGGGATGGAACTCCTGTCCCCTTCACCGGAAGCGGCACTCAACCAGCGGACCCCCAGGGAGGTCTCTTAAACAAGTTTCAGTTACAGCAGTTCAACTTCCTAGTACTTAGAGGATTCATATTTTAAATGACTTATTAATTTTTTAATAACTTCCTGGGTGAGATGTAAATATTCTCATATTTTCTAAATGAACCCTGATTATTTTAACTTAAACCATGCCATAAATGATTTATATATTTAAATGTTTACTCTTATGTCCATAATACACATTGCCTCTTTTTCTGTAAAAACAATAAATAAATGTACTTAACACCATTATTTCCTGGTCTGTACTTTGATCACTCTGCTGTAAAATATACATGTTTATGTTTTTTATTTGTGTGTGTGTGTGTGCATTTGCCTGTTAAAATAGTAGTAACGTAGTATAATCATTTTGTTTTTCTTTCTTCCTTATGCTGTTTTTGTTGGTTTGGCTTACTTTTCAGATCACCTTAGCTTTTTAAAATAGACTCATTATAGTAATTCTTTCATTAATAAATTCTATCTTTATTAAAATAAATGATTTCCAAAACATATCTCTGAAGTTTTGAATTTCCCTCACTATGGAAAAATAGTTAAGACTAATAAGAATGTGTTTTTCCTTGAGGTGACTCCATCTATGATTTATTTATATTTAAGTAGTATTAGAGATGTTTCTAAACTGCTAGGTAGAATTTTAATGTTTGAAAAAATACTATTAAATAATTACATAATGTTTACTTTGATCATTTTTAAAATGCTATTTTGGTCTTTTATAAAGGCAGACCAA
>SJYF01000260.1:24231-53975 GCA_006410515.1 Procapra przewalskii
GGGCTGGACACCATCCTCAGCACTGGATGAGACACAACTGTCGATAGAATATGTGCCCCGTCTCCCGGAGCCCAGAGCATAGGCATGAAACAGACCATGAAACGTTCCAGACTGTCAGTGCCACAGACAAAAAAGTAACTGCTGGAGTGACTGCGCAGAGAGGGCACATCGTGGATAGGCGTGACCCAAGAAGCTTTCCAAGTCAACGCTTGCTGGAGGGTGGGGGGGGGGTGTGCATTCGAATTGTATCTTGAGTGAGAAAAATGCCACCGGACAAGGTGTTTGAGATCTTTAGAGTTAGACTTAAAGATTTTAATTCATTTGCTCATTTAAAATATATATCTGATCCAGAGTCCATAATGCACGAGGAGGAAACACCGGTGAGGAGCCTCAGGCAGCAATGTGTGGCAGGACATGTATGTTACACAAAGAGTTTGATTTCTCTCTTAAGGTCACACTAACGAAACATTTTGAAATTCAGACAGTGTCACACCGGGTATTCTTTATAGATTATTACCCTTTGTCCCTCTGGCAAGGCTGAGGTGGAGAGAGAGGAGAGGAAGGGTCTTAACCACGTCACACATTTGAGAGATTAAGTACTGGAACCAGGCTTGTTAGCTGATTGTTTTACAGGTGCATGAACTCTCCAAGGGTTTCTCTGATAGCTCAGATGGCAAAGAATCTGCCTGCAATGCAGGAGATTCAGGTCTGATCCCTGGGTTGAGAGAAGATCTCCTGGAGAAGGGAAGGTCTCCAGTACTCTTGTCTGGAGAATTCCATGCACAGAGGAGGGGAGCTCTCCAAGAAGGCAAAGAGGGGGAAATAGCCTAGGCTATGAGTTGAACACTAGCAGCTTCCAGGAAAGATTTTTGATGATGCAGAGTTAAGTCTGCTGGAAAACTGTCTTACTCAGCACCAAAACTTACCTCGTCTCAGCGAATATTTGCTGAATGAAAACAAAACTAACAAAGACCCATACTAACCCAAAACAGGGAGTTTAATAGACTCTCTGATCCAGCACAGTTTTATATTTGATTGGGGAAAGATGGACCCACGAGAGAAACTTATTATGGCAAAGGATAAGAACTCCCCTAAAGGGTCCATTGAAACGTTCATCTAGTTTAGACCTCATACCAAGAACATGGACAAATGAGATCATTGGTGTGGATGTTCCAGTGACACTCGGTTTGCAGTTAAACGTTAAAAATTCTTTACCCTTGACTTTCTGTATCACTAATGAAATAAAGCTTGTATAACAGCCTCTAAAGCAAACATTCTATATTTGTGCTATGAAAAAAAGGTCTAACTCCAGAAGCCAGTTTGCTAACACCCTAATAGATTCTGACATATGAGCACCTTCAGCAGGATTTACAAAATATTTAAAACAACCTCTCAAGTATGAAACAAATTCATTACCCAAAATAACCTGACTCAAGTCCTTTTAATACTTCTCTCAGCTCACCCTGTGGATATACACAGAGCTTTATTCCATCTGAAGCTTTCAAGTCACATCAGTGTGCAGACATCAAATAATCACAAAAACAGAACTACTGTTAAAATCTAGGAGTGGATGACCAAGGAAATTCAAAGATATTTGGAGGTTTGTAAAGATATTCCTTTGATTTGTCACACAAAAAATAGTGAATGAATGTGTCCACCAGGTGAAGTTGTGATACCTCCATCATTAAAAATTTTAAACACTACGAATTTGTCCTCAGGACTAGCCAGTCTTAAGGCTAGTCAGACAATTTAGAAGCAAGAAAACAGTGAAGAAGGAGTCAGGCACCATTATTATTATTATTATTTTGGATTGATTTCCATTCTGGTGCTCAATGGGACTAAGAGGTTGCTGTCTGTAATCATCAGACAATTCTGAAATTTTCAATGACTTGGTGTAAACTTGAAAAGTTAACTCAGTTAAAGTCTGATTTTATTAAGGCACTGTCACCTTGCTTCATCTACTAAACACCAAGATCATCTACCATTTTTCTATCTAACATACAACTTTGATGCATTCTCACATTTATCAACAGGTATGTACACCTCTCATATCTTAGATATTCCATTGTTTTTAATGAGAGAATGTCAAGTTATTACATGAGCTCTAGAGACACTGGGAAGTGTTAAAAAAAAAAGAAAAAAGAAGTTTATTACACAGTCTGTGGGCTTCTTAGCAGCGGAGTCATGTTTTTCTCTGAATCCCCAGTAGAACCTAACAACGTGCTCTGTAAAAAGTAGATGAGAAGTAAATACATGGGGTGAACAAATGAGGTTCTTTAGAAACGTGGTGGAAGGGAAGATATTCTTGACTTGGCCACGCCTATATTTCATTCTTCTATCAAACCTCTGAACTCAGACCAGTGTTTAGGGCAAGGTCGATGTCTCCTAAACCTTTTTGAATGAATGGTATCCCTTGACTAAGGATCTAGTTTCCATAGAGTAAATTCTGTACCTCTTGGCAAAAGTAGCCAAGAATATGTAGATGTTGTATGTAAAATCTCCCAAATTTAATACGGATCACCCTCTTGCACTTTCATAGTTAATTCCCCAACAGAGATTTGCAAATCATTAATACTAGTAACCGGAGTGTCAATCACTTTATTTCCTGGTTCCGTCTCTGTCAAATACATTATTAGTAAAATGGCCAAGAGGGGTCAGAGAAAGGAGGTTCAAGGAAAATCAGGAGATTAATCCCGAGTCAACTTGAGCATAGGAATAAACACGTTTTCAGGAGTGCTCAGTGAATGTATGGGGGGATGAGTCATAAACAATTCTGACGCAGAAAGTACCATGAGGGTTTTTAAGGGAAATGACATTTTAAATTGATATATTATGAAATAGGGAAAATGACTATTCTGATGAGGTGACTACATTGGTATTTATCTATATTCTCAACACAGATTTCACAAAGATAAAATAATATGCTAAGGTAGGTGTGTATATTCAAAAAATATTCACAGGAACTAACAGTTTAGCCAGGAAGTAAAAAAGAACATGAAGATTTCATATAAACCCCTCACACAAAACAGGAGTCAAATGGCCTTAAAACAAAGAGAAAGTGGAAAACTCTATTTAATCTCCTCCACCCTTCTCAACCTCCAGCATCTGGAAGCATCTCTCATTTCTCTTTGACTTGAACCCAGAAATGATGGGCAGCAACCCAATGAACTTACTCAGATAAACACAATGAGGTTTCTTTTTAAAATAAGCCTTTACTGAATATATCAACAAGGTACTGTATAGTGTAGAGTGAAGCGTCTGGTTAACAAAGTGTGCGACGCGGCCGGCCTCAGAGGACGTGTGATGCACTCTCCCACCCTCCTTGCAGTCCCTTGTCAGCGAGAACGCACTACACAGAAATCAGGAGCAAATCGCACGTGGCTCAGACGAAAACAAATCATCAGGACTAACTGTCAGCGGCTATATACTGGTCCTAGAAGGGGCACACAAGTGGCGATGCCTTCACCTTGCCTCAGAAAGGTTGTACATCTTCCATCCCAGGGATGTAACTATGAACACCCCAGTGTGCGTGTGCGTGTATGCATGTGTGTGTGTTACACTAGCTTAAAAATACCTGTTGTGATGGCCTTGCTTTGTGCTCTTCTGGTGAGTGTGCTGCTAGAAAAACTAAAACTATAGCAAGAGAAGCTGATATTTTGTTATAACAGGATCCCGTGTGTACAAAGCTTTCTCCCACAATCAGGGACAAGCACCCCCTTTGTCAGCTCGCTTTTCACCCTCCCCCACCCCAGGAAGAAATTAGAGAAGGTGGGTAAACTACTGCTCCCGATATGACTTAAAGAAAGTGCATCATGCAAGGCTGGACAAGGCTAATAAAGAAGGAGGGTTCGGGGTTTGCTTTGTGTATCTCTTCCTCTTTGGGAAGCTCTTTTCTGTTCTGTTTTCCCATAAAGTCGGAAAGGTAAATCATGAACAAAACCATTATGCTCATATTCTAAAGTGAAACACTGTCTCCTTTACACAGGGTAGTGAGAAAAATGTCACAAGCAAAGAAGTGATGGAAATTGATGACTTCTAGGTCTAAGGTTGCAATGAATGCTGCAAGTGTGATTAGCTGACCCAGCCATCTGCTTCCCATGGCAGCAAGTGTATCATCCTGTGTCTGGAATGGATACTTTGCTCACAACATCCAGAGTTTGTCTTCCTCAGTGGGGAAGAAGTTCTGATTCCTGTGAATGACTAGGACCATTATGATCCAGTAGGAAATGGAGCCATAATATTAGCTATTTTATTCATCCTTTTTACCAGACTGGTCACATTATACCTTTTTTTTTCTTTTAAATCTCAGGGAAACATCCAATAAATATTCAACAAACATCCAAATAACTAGAAACTGCATGATTTCTCATGGTAGACTTTTTTCCACTTTTCACACAGGAAAAATAGTCAGGGGAACACCCTTTTTCTCTCTGCTTTTGCTTCTCCCATGTGATGAGCTGCTAATGCATTTGACAGTTTGAAAGAAGCTAGGGGCCTCTCCATGTTCAAACACGTCTCCCTAAATAAGTAGGTATCCATGACAACCCTCGGTATGAATAATGGTCAGCAATATCTGTATGCTCCCAGTTATGCCTTTTCCTTTTGGAATTTTTTCTGCACAGTAACAGTTACTAGCTCTAAAAGTAGACACATGGTATCTGACATCACCGCCATTGGGTCAGACAAGCATCAAGCTCTTTTTCAACTGGAAAGTATGGCTGTGTTCATGGTCTTGTCCTGCACCTTCAGTTTTGACTCTTGGTAACCTCAAAATGCATAACAATGATGAGCGCAAGAGAGGTCCAACATAGAGATGATGTATCAGCAAAATATTCCCGTGACAAAAGCGCCAATCAAAGCAGAATCTGCCACTGATGGCCCTTCAGCAGTTTTCCTGGGACACGTGAGACAGTGCAGGCTCCGTGGTGTGCCTTCTATTCTGGTGTGGGTGAGAACCCCAGGTATGCTCCTGCAAACGGGAGACCAAGCTTGATGTGAGCAGTCTCTGTCATGTCGCACATAGGCTTAGGATTAAGCCTCTAACTAGATTCTATCTCTTCAGGAATGCCTTCTAGCAAAGGAACCATTTCAGATCACCCTAATCTTTTCACATGACCAGGTCTCCATCATAGGACTTAAGCTCCAGAGAATTCTGTGAATCTCATAAGACATCATAGAAACCTCTCTAACCTTGGTCTTCTTCGCTCAAAGCGAAGACATTTGTTTCAGCCGCCACATA
Organism: Procapra przewalskii; assembly: GCA_006410515.1. NCBI lineage: Eukaryota > Metazoa > Chordata > Mammalia > Artiodactyla > Bovidae > Procapra > Procapra przewalskii. Next base: position 29,471 of record SJYF01000260.1, read on the forward strand.
TCCCACTGGAGGTTATACACACAATACAAATAAATGAGAATGATTATTTTGTAGATAAAAGGAAAAAAAAAAACTTCAAAAATCAAAGTACCATCATTTGAACACATAGTTTTATCTACACAGCCAAGGAGAAAAGGACAGTGGAAGGGAATTATCCAGTTAAATACACAAAGCCCTGTGTCATGGTCCTACATTTCGGATGGCTTACTGCTACACTAATCGTTTTCACAGATTGTCTTTTCCCTTCATTGTTTTAAAAAAGCAACAGTCAAAATGAGCTAGCTAATAGACTAAAATGAAAACCAAAGTCACTTTAGAATTAATTCAAATTAATTCATAGTTAATTTCAGCTTGACTGCACAGATTCGATTCTTGTGTCTGCAACATTATAACTTCAGTTATATTTTCGGCTTATTCTGAGGGACAAGGGAGATTAAAACATACTACTTGGGGATATATTATTAAAGAAAATAAAGCTCTTACTATAAAGAAAAACTTGCATAGCATTTTATACCTAAACTTTTACAAAGAAGACACATCACAGTTCTATTTTGTTAAGCGTAAGAGGGACAGGGAAAGCCAAAGCAACGTAACTGGGACGTTAACGTCTTAGGTTCCTAAAATAATGACCAGAGATCAAGGAAATATGCAATGCAGACCGAAATGCCTAAATCTGATTTTCAAAAGAATTTTCCAAGGGTGTACTTTTTAGATAAGGTGTGTGTGTGATCGATAGCCCTTCTAGATCTGAGGGATGGAAAGGAGCACATCACACATGCTTTCTGAAGATGGACGTTGCTTCAAAAAATATCTAGAATTAAGCCTGGCCATCCTTTTCTTCTCCATGCCCTCTGCTCAGTGCCCTGTGCTGCCAAGATTAGGGGAACAAGCCTTCCCTCACAGGCTTGTTCATTTTTCATGTTATCCTGTTAATAGAAGATTGATTATCCCTCACAATTCCCAAAGAAGAGGAACATCCACAATTTAAAAGGAATAAACGAAATTTTAAAAAAATGGAAGCGGATCAAAGTCAGTTCAAGGTGGAAACACAGTATTGCTTTAAAAAAAATACGGTATTTTGCCAGCTTTGATGTGTCCTTACAGGATTATTAGCAGGGAAAATTAGTATAAAAAAATTTAGTTTCAAAGTGAGTGTGGATATTTTGTGCAGCGAAGACTGGCATCCATAGTTTTCTTTCAAATTTTTAGCAGAGGGGTGACCAACAAATGTATCATCAACAGCTAATTATGAAAATATATGTGAGGTGATTGGAAGACAAGAATTTCTGAGGGGATAAAGGTATTAATTCAAGCTATTTCAACATGATACTAACAAAGATAGTTGATATAGTATAATGGGACCACTGATTACGTGCTTTTGTCTAAAGGGTATCAATAGTTTTTAAATAACCAGTTTAGTACGTTCCAAACATTGATCCCTTGTTGGTCTAAATATCATGTTGACATAGCTGCAGTGAATCTACCCAAATAATTCTCATTATCAAAAATAATTCCATTCAATATAATTCTTCCCATTATTTTATTAGCCTCTTCTAAAAAAGTATTCTAGAATATATCTCTGTTGAATGTGATTCAACCTGATGTATAATCTGAACAGTAATACTTTTAAAGGGAGTTTTCTTGCTGGGGTATCCTACCTGCCCCGAAGATGACTGAAACCAGACTCAGGCTTCTGTTTCACATAAGGCCAGGGGAGCCTGAAGGGTGATTTTTTAAGTTCCCAGTCAGAAAGCCAACCCCTGGATTCAAAGGTCTTTTCAAATCTTGTCTCATTTTCTTGATTCTGCCAGGATGGGTTAGCTTCTCTCACAGGAACTGATTTCCTCCAGAGATGCCTTCTGTATTTCCTCCTTTGGGTCAAAACAGGGTGACTACCTCCTTTCTTAGATTCTACAAGTTTTCACTCTTCTTCCAGAACCGGAAGTATATAAATAGTAGGAAGATATCTGGGGTGCATTTCTTGCTCTATGACTATTATCTGCCCTACTGTGATAAGCCCACTCTAACCTGCCCTTTTATCTGACCACCGACTCTAGGAAACGAATTTGTTCTGAAGCATCAACAGTGAAGTGGTGAATTGCATCAGGAGGAAGAATCACTCATTCTTTCACCCTGGCATTGGGTTCTCATTGTACAACCCTGTACAGTACTTCAGCAACTATTTTTTTTTTTTTAGATTTAAAAAGCAAAGAGTTACAAAACTGTTTGTAATTAACTTGGAATAGAAAAGATAGCACTTTTTTTTTAAATCCCATTATATAGTACACCGTATAAATTACAGAGTATTCAAATGCACAAACGCATCTGTGTAACATTTATCAAATGTAACTCGCGTGTCTCTACGTGCACACCCGTGCATGTTCTCGAGAGTCTCCACGTCCATCCACTCTGTAGCGCTGGGCCTCTGTCTGTCACGTATGGCAGTGCTCCAGGTCTGGCACGCTGCTGTTGCAATATCGCATGTTGTTGGGGATATGGCAGTCTGTGTAATTAATGCCCCCATTTGGGGTGTAGATGGGCTGCAGTCTGAAATCTCCTTTAAGGAGCTGATCGTTATTTAAGGAGACAATCTGGAAACTGGTCTCTGTCATCTCCAGGATGGAATTGTCCTTCTTGGTGCCCGCCTCACAGTAGTCGTCTTTCCGCCTGCCCCGGTTGTATTTCCACTTCTGGGAGGTGTAACGCCCCTTTCTGTGCATGTGCCAGCAAAAGACACTGAGCAGGACCACGAGCACGAATATCACGGCGCCCCCAATCAGGCCCGCCAGCAGAAAAGGGGAGCCCAAGCTGTGGGAAGTCGTCTGTTCGTGGCTGGAAGCCGTGTTGCTGCCGTTGTTCACATAGGAGTCATGGGTGGTGGCCTCTGAACAAACGGTGTCTTCTACAGCCCGGTAGTTAAACGCATCCAGGGGCACTAAACAAATCCGATAGGTGGATCTGGGCTCCAGATTTATCAGGCTCAGATGCTGCTTCTCGCCGCTGACGATGCGTTCCTGAACGATGCCCCCCACCAAACTGTGGCCCATTTTCACCCATGTGAGCTTGTAAGCCATCACAGTGAAGAGAGAGAGCCAGCCGACTTGGATGGAGGTGTCATTCACGAAACGGATGGAGAGTTGGATCCGTTCAGAAAGCGGTGGGGTCACCCTTTCTCTGCCTTCCCTTTCGGGAATCGTGGGGGGCTTGGATGCTGTGGGACTCAGGGGTGTGTAGCTTCTGCTGGGGATCGGCGCGGAGAACGTGGTGGGCTGAGTCACAGGAGAAGCTGAAGTCGGGGCTGGGGTGAGGGGAGGCAGGCCAGGGGTCGTGGTGGGGCAAGACAACAGATTCATATTCAGCTCTCGCACAGCCATGCCCCTGACTTGCTCAGGACCTTGGCACATGAAACCTCGTACGTTGAGCGAGGCGGGGATGTGTCTGAGCCACTCCGTGACCCACTTAATGCTGCAGTCACAGAACCAAGGGTTGTTCCGAGCGGTGAGCTGCTTCAGGTTGGAGAGGTTGTCGAAGACCCCTTGAGTCAACATGCGCAGCTGGTTGTTGGAGATGTCCAGCCGCTCCAGCTTCCGGAGGTTGGAGAAGGCTGTCAAAGGGATGTGGTTGATCTGGTTGTCCTGCAAGTAGAGCCTGACCAGGTGTGTACCTGGGAGGTCAGGAGGCGGGCGGGAGAGCGAGTTCCGGACGATGGAGAATTCCTTGAGCTTGGTGAGGTGGCCGAAGGTGCCCTCGGCGATGCCCTTGTTGGTCAGGAGGTTCCCGTCCACGATCAGACGCTCCAAGCTCGTGAGGTTCTGGAAGGCCATGTCTGAGATGACGGCGATGCGGTTCTCATCCACACGCAGCTCCTGCAGGTCTACGGGGAGGCCCACTGGCACGCTGCTGAGGTGGTTCTTGGACAGGAACAGCAGCTTGAGGCTCAGGGCCTCGCGGAAGGCTCCGTCTTCCACGCCCACGGTGGAGATGGAGTTGTCATCCAGGTGCAGCTCTTCCAGCTTCAGGAGCTGGGCCAGGGCTGCCCGTGAAATGGTCTGAATGTTGTTTTCCTGCAGGTGGAGGACACGGACGTTTTTGGGGAGGTTCATGGGGAATTCGTCCAGTTGGTTGCCGTAAAGGTAGACGGTGTGCACAGACTGAACGTTGTGGAGTTCTGCAGGAAACCCAGCATTATTAATTTGGTTGTTATGGAGGTAGAGCACAGTGACGCCCTCCGGGATCCCAAGAGGCACTGAGGTCAAGCTTCGCTCGTTACAGTAGACGAAGTTCCTGTCACAGCGACACACACTAGGGCACGCCAGGAATTTTGACACCTGTGAGGAGAGCCCCAGGGAAATGAGAAGCCAAGATTTCAGGAAAAAAGCCCCCTGGCCGGGCCCCTGTGTGGTCTGTAGGCCCATTTCTGAAGTACAGCAATCAAACACAATGCTGTAGGGAAAAGAAAAGTAAAAAAATAAAAATTAAAAAAATAGAAACAGATAGCTAAATCAAAATAATTGAACAGGGTTCTCAAGTCCAGAACTCCAACTAGAGGAAATGTCCTGAAAGCCAAGGTCAAAGAATATTCTTGAGGTCTCTGCTCTTCTCAGCCTGTGTTGGCCTCTTTGCTGTTGTCTTCCATGTGCAAAAATATTTCAATAGGAAGAATTTTCCAGCCAGGCAACAAGTGAAGCCAAGTTATCCGCGGCCATGAGGGGCCCAACCAGGCAGACAGAACCTCTTCCGTGGTCAGGCAGGTCAGTGTGGACCAGCCCACGAGCTTCTTGGTTAAGCTCAATCTGCAATCTGTTGTAGGAAAGAAGAGAGAAAAGAGTCAGTGAAGGGTAGACAATGGATTAAGCGCTGATCTGACTGTAGGTTTTTCAAAAATGCTGTGATTGGGACTAAACACCCAGAGGCTAGGAGCTGGCATTAAGTAATGTGTTAAGTAATAATAATTCACTTGAAAAGGTATTCAAGAAATGAAAATGATTTGTCTTCATCGTCAAGAGAAAATCATAGTGTTGCCTCTCATTATCAATGATCATGCAGTGAATTTTACATCACAGTCAGCATCTTCTCTCAGAGATCTATTTGCATATCCAAACAGAGAGGCCTAAGAGGCCTGGGGCCGAATCTACAAAATCAAGGATGACTATTTATAAATGCAACTGGTCACAGTCATATTTCACCACGAAATGACTGACTGAGCAAAAAATACAACTTAAGGGGAAAAATGTGAAACCCTTTTCAGTTATAAACAAATGCAAAATGGAGATTGATAAAGTTATTTGGAAAGATGTTTCTTTTCATTTGCCATTTTTTAATATAAAAACTGAATCAGTACATCTGAAACTAAAACAACACTGTAAATCACTTATGTTTCAATGAAAAATTATCAAGTAAAAAAGTGACAAACGAAAAAGATGCATCTTTCTAGATAATTTTATCTGTCCCCATTTTGCATTTGGCTTCCCTGCTGGCTCTTAGGACTCTGCTTCCCTGGGGGCTCAGACGGTAAAAGCGTCTGTCTACAATGCGGGAGACCTGGGTTTGATCCCTGGGTTGGGAAGACTCTCTGGAGGAGGAAATGGACCCACTCCAGTACTCTTGCCTAGAAAACCCCATGGACAGAGAAGCCTGATGTCCATGGAGTCGCAAAGAGTCAGACACAAGGAGACCCGAGTTCTATCCCTGGGTCGGGGAAGATCTCCTGGAGAAGGGAATGGCTACCCACTCCAGTATTGCTTGGACAATACCATGGACAGAGCAGCGTGGTGGGCTACAGTCCATGGGGTGGCAAAGAGTTGGACACAACTGAGCAACTAAGCGCATGAATATACTGAGCACATGGTATATATCAGCCACATAGAAAACAGAAATATGCATCCTTTGATCTACACTGTGATGAGGCAGTTTAAAGGCGACGTACAGATGCACGTGTGAAGGCAGAGAGAGGACTTCCTTTTCCCTCCCCACTCCTTGCCTCCTTTCATCTCTGTCTGCCTCCCAAATAGCTCACACTTGAGTTACCACCCAGAATGACCAAACTCCAGTCTGTGGCACATTTCCACTTATCCCCTCTTTTGAGACCTCTAGGTACAGATGAGACACACCACTGTGATTCCTTTGAGAGCTGACAAGCTCATGACTAGGAATAAATTATTTTTCAACAACGCAACCTTCCTCCCACCTGTGAGTGTTTTCCTGCTTCTAGAAAAGGACTTTCAGCAAACTTTGAAATGACAGGAGACACATTTGGGGAAGTAAAGGCAATCTGAAGATACTAATCAAAGCTTCTTGCTCCAGAACTCTTCCATCTATTTTTATATTAGAGAGGTAAAGACGTTAATTGAAAGGTGTCAGATTTGATTTCCCTATAAAATAAGCTAACATGACAGGACACGGCAAGCTACAAGTCACTTAATTCTCACCAATACACAGTAATTGAAATGACTTGCATCTAATGCACAGAGGAACTATTTGAAATTGTTTCCTTGACTCTCTTTACATGTATAAGAACTAAGTCACTTCAGTTGTGTTTGACTCTTTGCGAGCCCATAGATGGTACCCCACCAGGTTCCTCTGTCCATGGGATTCTGCAGGCACAAATACTGGAGTGGGTTGCCGTGCCCTCCTCCTGGGGACCATCCTGACGCAAGGATCAAACTCTCGTGTCTTTCGTCTTCTGCATTGTAGGCAGGTTCTTTACTAATAGAGCCACTTGGGAAGTCCGCTGTTTATGTTTTTAAACATAGTTTAGAAAGACAAAAAAAAAAAAAAGTAACCTCTATTCAAGTGTCCAGAATGTTAAATTTGTTCTACCGTTAAAAATATCGTGAACCATCCAAAAAATGCCTTTGCTGATCAGAAATGGTAATATACATTTTCAGTTGTTCGGAAAATGTTGGGAAAAAAAAGGAGGTTGGTTGAGAGGGTCTCTTTCCAGGCAAAAAGGATGGGTGTGATACTTTATTAAAAATCAAGAATTATGTAATTTATTAAAAATTACAAATATATGTTTTGTCACAGGAAACAGGAGCAATCCTCTCTAGCAAAAATCTCCCTATAAGCTCACCGAATAATTTAGGAAAAACAAAACCCAGAACACTAAGGATAGTGTGGGAAAAGCGAATTTTGTGCCGTCAGCCTGACGCCATCCCTAGCTTAGGCTTCAAATTATCGAGCCATCCCAACAGTCCCTCATAGCTGCTACTGAGTGTGGTCTTTGGTCCAACATGAACTTGACCTGGGAAGTTGTTGGAAACACAGAATGAGTGCCTCAGCAAGAGCCTAGCACAATAAAATTTGAGGAGCACTGCCCTAGACACAGTGCCATCTTGCTTAATCATCAGAATGCTTTAATTCATTAAATGTAAAATAAATGCAAGAGTATATCAAGTGACCGAACTGAGAAGAGGAAAAGCCTAAGGCATACCAATGACTTTGGTCCCGAGGAGACGGTCTCAACTTATATCTTATCTGTAAATGACATCTTATAAGTAGAGTAGCACAATGACCAAGTATATCACTTGGATTCAGCAGATCCTTGGAAATGTATGTTTGAATCACAGACACTAATATCCAGTAGGAGCTGAAAGAGTTTTGTAATCAGAGGAACACACTCTCATAAAGCGTGATTTATTTAAGAACAAAAATCTGTTCGGTGCTATTAGCATTTCCTCTTCAAAAAAGGTAGGGAAGAGAGACTAAAAGGACAGAGTCTAACACACTTTTGAGGATCCGCAGGAATCTTCCAAGTGTGAAAGCGGTGCACACGGAACAGAATTTTCCAATGGAGAAAAAATAACTTCCCCAGGGCCCTTAAATTCTTATGTAAAAATAATAGATGATTCTTAACTGCATTTGCAAGCTTAGCTTTAAGGTCCTAGAAACAACAAACCAGTGTTTCAAGATGGTAGGATTTGTTTAGAAACTTTATCCGTGGCCTCGAGGCACTGATGATTGAGGCACCAGCTCACAGGAAAAGACCCTGATACTGGGAAAGCCTGAAGGCAAAGGAGAAGGGGCCACAGAAGATGAGAGGGTGAGAGAGCATCCCTGGCGCCATGGACGTGAATTTCAGCCAACTCTGGGAGACAACGCAGGACAGAGGAGCCTGGCGTGCTGCAGTCCTTGGGGTCGCAAAGAGTGGGAAATGACTTGGCGACTGAAAAGCAACCGTGAGGGTGACTGGCTGCCAACAAAATATTCAGAAATGGGGCTGGGGGCCACACTGTGCGTCCAAAGGGCAAATACTCCAAGTGCTTCAATGGCGTGCTCTGAAAGGGGAGGAAAACACCCTAGCAGCCAGCCCTCTGCCCCAGGTCTTGCTCTCTGGCAGGTGTGCTTTGCTTATAAGTGGTTCTTGTATAATTACATAAGAAGAGGATGTGGTCCTGAGGAAAGCCCCTAATGGGATTACCTGCGGCAAACTGTCATTGTTTATCCCCCTCAACAGGTGAAAACGCTCATCTGCATCACACTGTGTTGATCAGCTATGACAAGTTCAACGGTGAATGAAAACAAACTCTCAGGGTGTGCTTTGTGCTTCTTGGGAATCCCACAAAATAACTGTGCATGGTAGACTTGTTCTAATTCTTGGATCGACAACAGTCTATATATTATGTCAGCCAGTAGACTGTATCTTTGTTCAAATCAGCGCAAGTGTTAAATCACAGCCACTAGGCAAGAATGATTTTTAAGTCAAGCAGGCTGAAATCTCCATATTTTCAGCTGTAACTCCTACTAAATACTAAGGGGCGAAATCCTTCTTTGGAGCTGTCTGTCTTGGAAACTTTTAAAGAGAAATCCTAAGATAGAGACTGAATTTATAGAGAAAGTAGCACAGTATAATGGTCAAAAGCACAGTTTCTGAGTCCTCACTCCACCTCTGGTCCCTTACCTGAAAAATGAGGATAAAATAGTTCCTAACTCAGCAGCACTGTTGAGAGGATTTAATAGGATAATATTTGTGAAAAGCTGTATGAGACCTGACACGTGACAAGGACATAATACATAAACTGTTATTCTTGGTGTACTTGTTATGATTCATGATATCCAAAGAGGTGGACTCCAAAATGTAGAGTAAAATAAAAATCGCCTTTGACCACCCAGGTTCTCCGTACTGACAGCTACTCCATGATTTCTCAACATCAGCACTATTCAAATTTTGAGCCATATAATTCTTCTGGTGCGGAGCTGCTGTGAATATAGAGAGATGTCTCCAGATATAGGTATGTCCCCCGGGGAGGCAAAATGCCTCCAGTTAAGAACTAGTGACCTACTCCATCTTACAAGTACCTTAAAAGTTTAGTATTTTTATTCTGATTTTATAGAGGAAATTAAAGGTGAATTTCTAATAAACTGAACCTAAACGGGCTTCATGCCATGGAAACCAAAAAAGCACGGAAACTCAGTACGCTTTTCCTCTATTTATTCAGCCAGTACATTTGGCAGAGGGCACTGGAACGAGGGTACCTTCACACAGAGCTGATACGGTTTTTGACTTTGTCATTCTTCAAAATATAATGAGGGGAGCGAAGTGAATAAACAAGGAATTATGGTGCTGTGTAAAGGTTTCTAGCCTCCGGGAATCAGGGAACTATGGGGCCTTGTAAAAAGCTCTAGTCTAGTCCTTGGGATAACAGGAAAAAGACAGCAGGGGGAGGGTTGCCTTTGCGGGGCTCTGAAGGATAGGAAGGCGCAACCCAGGGAAGCGATTTCAGAAGTTCTGCCCAGGGGTGGCTGTAACGTGGAACCAGAGGTGAAGCCCAGGCCCGCTCAGAGGAGGAACGGAACTTCAGCCGCGCAGAGCTTTCCTCCAGCTCTGTCTGCTTCCCACTGAGCCTGTGCTGTTTCTAGAAGCTAAGAAACAAACCTATGTTTCAGAATCATTAGCCACTTCATAAAGGTTGGATATGAAAAGATCCTACTTTAAAAGATGAATTTAAAATCTGAGAGCAAAAGTTGTGCTTTTTTTTTTCTTCTTTTGTCTTTGCTATTGGTTTGAATATTGCACTGAGTGTGTCTCTTCTCCAGGAAAGGAGAGATTATGAAGAAAGACTTAATGGAAGATGCTAGGTAAAAACAGACATTTTCATTTATATCAGAAAACACAGTTCCAAAAGCCTAAGTATAAATCAACATGCAACCAGTTCTCTTTGGAGATAGCAACAACCTGGCCCCGCCTGTCTGTTAAAGACGACAATAACAGCAGCATTTAACCCCTGCTCCTTTAATTTAACTCTTTCCATAGAAACTGAGACTTAAAAGATATAAATCAAGTAAAAGCTTTCTGTAAAGTGTGTCTCTCATAGGGCTACCTACAAAGTGGTTTTTTTTCTTTCCTTTTTAAATTAATTCCAGGAGCCCTTAATAAACTCAGACTATAAAAATCATAGTACAGAAAATAGGGATTGTCAATAAGCACTGCTGATTGCATACTATAATGACATCAGGCCAAACCTAATAAAATCTTAAATGGTTCGGCCCTGAATGGCTCATGCCAAGAGACAACACAATGCCTGAGTGATTCTACAAGTGAAAAAGCTAACTTGACGAGGAGTTCTCCTGGAAACGTGTCCCCGGGTACATCTGATTTAGAGCTTCTGGAGTTAAGTTTGTGCTTAAAAGTCAGACACACACAGGTGCAGAATCCATAGGCCCAACTACACTGCAAATGTCTTTGTTACAATCTGGAAACACTAAAGCAATTTATAGATCTTGTGCACATTTCCACATTCCTCTAGATAAGGTTATAAATACTGTCCCTGCAACAATCAGGAGAGTTCTATAGTTAGCTGGCCAAGATGTGGGGATTAGCAGAGGAATTCGGAGAAAAATATAACAATAGCTGCCCCAGAACTTGAAACCATTTTTCCATCTCATTCACTGAAGCTTCATCAAGCCCCTTGAAGTTTTTCTCATTAGACAAATACTTTTCTTTGCTAAAACAAAGAGAGAGAAAGCAGGGAAAATGGGGGAAAGAGGGAAAGGAAAGAAAGGAAACACTTTATTTAAGCAGTTGACAATTTTCTGGCTCCAGTCAGTCTAGAATTGAAAACATTAAAATTGGACCAAAAAAAAAAAAAGAAAGAAGAAAAACTATTCTCCTGACAAGCATAAAATTCTCTATCACATTTGAAGAGTTGTTCACACATGGATTTCAATGCAGTTGGTTTAAATAATACGGGTAAGTTTAGTACTAGTTACAACATTACAAACTCAGATGCATAAACTTTGAGGACACATTTATTACTGCCATACGGCTGCTCTCAATCTACTGGGGAGCCCCCACTGACCATCCCTGGGGTTCATATAAGTCTGCATAATTGAAGGCTGCAAGACTAAGCCTTTAGGATATTTAATAAGCTCAATGGTGAACAGACACTGATAGAGAAGAATTTCTTTGAGGCATCACCAATAGGGGAAAAAAAAAAAGCATATGGTCCACAAAGGATGGAACTTGCCTTAGCTCACGCCTATACACTTTTCAATCCATTTTAAAAGGATGTAGCTCAGTCATTCATTCGTTTGCTCAGATACTAAGGATCTCATGGTTCAGGTAGAAAAAAAAAATGCTGGTATTTTTTAGACTCATCTTTTGGAGAGATTTTCCCATCATCTGATCCAGTGATTTCCCATCCCCAGGGGTCATCAGAAACACTTGGGGAAGGTGATGAGCCATTAGGTTCCTGGGCCCTATCCCTGTAGGTCCTGGTCTTCAGAGAAGTCTGGGCAGAGACACTTTGTCAACTTTCCCCAGTTGGGTCTGATGATCATTTTCTTCAGTGTCTGACCACCCAGACACCGCTGATTAGGAACTGCTTTCAGGAAACTGAGACGACTGGTCCTTCTTGTGTCCAGACCAAACCAAGGGAGAGGTAGAAGTGAGGTGGGGGCGTGGAAACACCAAAAGATGTCAGGATTTAGTGGAGCCAGAATTTAATCTGACCTCAGCTCAGAGTTCCATAGAATAGCAAGCAGAGATAAGAAGGCCCCTCTTAAATGACCAATGCAAAGAAACAGAGGAAAATTCCCATTCTAGAACAAGAAAGGCTAGAAATTTCTAGAAAGTTGGAGATGTCAAGGGAACATTCTGTGGAAGGATGGGTAAGATAAAGAAAAGATAAAGACCCAACAGAAACAGAAGAGATCAAGAAGAGGTGGAAAGAATACACAGAAGAACCATATAAAAAGAGTCTTCATGACCTGGATAACCATGATGGCGTGGTCACTCACCTAGAGTGGGACAACCTGGAGTGTGAAGTCAAGTGGGCCTTAGGACTAGCATTTCCATGAATAAAACCAGAGGACAGAATTCCAGCAGAACTGTTTATAATCCTGAAAGATGATGCTGTGAAAGTGATGGCCTCAATATGTCAGGAAATTTGGAAAACAGCAGTGGCCACAGAACTGGAAAAGGTCAGGTTTTCATTCCAATCCCAAAGAAGGGCAATGCCGAAGAATGTTCAGACTGCAGTACAATATGCTCATTCCACATGCTGGCAAGTTTATACTCAAAATCCTTCAAGTCAGGCTTCAACAGTACATGAATTGAGACCTTCCAGGTGTACAAGCTGGATTTAGAAAAGGTAGAGAAACCAGAGGTCATATTGCTAACATCTGTTGGATCATAGAAAAAGCAACAGAATTCCAGAAAAAATCATCTACTTCTGTTCCACTGACCACACTAAAGCCTCTGACTGTGTGCTGCTGCTGAGTCTCTTCAGTCGTGGGTTGCCATTTCCTTCTCCAATGACTGTGGGGATCACAACAAATTGTGGAAAATTCTTAAAGAGATGGGAATACCAGACCACCTTACCCGCACCTTATCTGCCTCCTGTGAAACCTGTATGCAGGTCAAGAAGCAAGTTAGAACTGGACGTGGAACAACTGTCTGGTTCCAAATCGGGAAAGGAGTATGACAAGGCTGTATATGGTCACCCTGCTTACTTATCGTCTATGCAAAGTACATCATGTGAAACGCCAGGCTGGATGAATCACAAGCTGGAATCAAAATAGGAGAAATAATAATCTCATATATGCAGATGATACCACTCTAATGGTAGAAAGTGAAGAGGAATTAAAGATCTCTAGGTGAGGGTGAAGGAGAGTGAAAATCTGGCTTGCAACTCAGCATTCAAAAAACAAAGATCAGGGCATCCAGTTCCATCACTTCATGGCAAATAGATGGGGGAAAAGTGGAAGCAGTGACAAGATTTTATTTTCTTGGGCTTCAGGATCACTGTGGATGGTGACTGCAACCATGAAATTAAAAGATGCTTGCTCCATGAAATGAAAGTTAAGACAACCTAGAGGGCATATTAAAAAGTAGAGATATCAGTTTGCCTACAATGGTCCATAGAGTCAAAGCTATTTGAACCATAAAGAAGGCTGAGCACTGAAGAACTGATGCTATTGAACTGTGGTGTTGGAGAAGACTCTTGAGAGTCCATTGGACTGCAAGGAGATCCAACCAGTCCATCCTAAAGGAAATCAGTCCTGAATATTCATTGGAAGGACTGATGCTGAAGCTGAAACTCCAATACTCTGGCCACCTGATGTGAAGAGCAGACCTGCTGGAAAAGACCCTGATGCTGGGAAAGACTGAGGGCAGGAAGAGAAGGCGACGACAGAGGATGAGATGGTTGCATGGCATCACCAATGCAATGGCCACGAATTGGATCAGACTCCCAGGGACAGTGGAGGACAGAGGAGCCTGGTGAGGTTCATTCCATCAGGTCAAGAAGAGTCAGACAGAAGTTAGTGGCAACAACAAGAAACAACAGCTCAGCCACTTCCATTAATGGAAGGACAGCAAACACTAAACCTCTTTCAACATGGCTTTTTTATCTCATTAGGAGATAATAAGCCATGGGAATTGCCGAGAACATTAAATATAATGCATATGAGGTAAACCCAATACACTAAGTAGGTATTTAATAAACTGTGATTTAGCAAGGTAGAGACTGCATTGGGTTGACCAAAAAGTTTGTTACATCTCATGGAAGAACTTCAATGAACTTTTTGGCCAACCCAATATAAGAGAGAGAGAGCCTGTCTCTGGGAGCAGCTGACTGGAACAGCTTTTCCACAGACTAGCTGTGCTAACTCGGGCACATTACTTCACTTCCCTATGCCCTAGTTCACTCATATGCAAGATGGGGAAAACGATGAGACTAAGCTCATGGTTGCTGTAGGACTATAAATCACTGAGAATTTTATCTAACATATGGAAAACATGCATTCAGTGTGCCATTCCTATTATAAGCATTTTGAAAACTGAGAAAAAGCCCTTGTTTCAGGGAGCTTCTGTCCCTAATTTAGTAGAGAGGAGGTTCTTTTGAATTCATCAGGTTTTGTTTTCCTCTGATTTTCATTCCCTATTTTTACCACAGTTCTTTCCTATCTAGACACATACACCGTTCCACACATTAACCTTACAAATATGTGAAGATATTCATTGGGTCTCTGAGCTCTTCTCCTTTCCTGCGTAAATGTCCCTTCTATTTCAAGTGTTCCAGGATCTCAGCAATGCTGATGCCTTCATTGGTAATGCCTTTCTTGATATGCATTGCGCAGAATGGAAGATAAGACTCTTAATGGTCTGACCAGCAGCAAGGGCAGCTTAGCAAATACTCAGGGAACATCCATTCCCTGCCAGGCACGGAGCTGGTTACAGGAAGACAACTATGAAGGGCCCTTGCTATTGAGTGAGTAAAGGATCATGTCCAATCAAGTAACTCTTTGTACAGGCTCTTTATGGGCCTTCCCGTGTGGCTCAGTGGTAAGGAATCCGCCTACCAATGCAGGACACACAGGTGCCATCTCTGGGTCGGGCAGATCCCCTGGAGTGGGGCATGGCACCCCACTTCAGTGTTCTTGTCTGGAGAATCCCATGGACAGAGGAGCCTGGCAGGCTACATACAGTCCATGGGGTTGCAAAGGACTCAGATACTACTTAGCAACTGAAAACAAAACATAGACTCTTTAATATCCAATGCATTTTAATATCTTTTGTTTTATCTAATCCCAAAACAACCCATCGGAGATATTTTTATCAACCTCAAATGAAGTCCACGGAGATGACATAATTTACCTGAAGCTGCATAGACAGCACAGAAAATCAGGATGATCAGTTTTCTACATGAAAATGCAAGCTTCAGGTATAATTTTATGAATGGTGTTACAATGGTATTGAAACCAGTACCCACCTTCCTGAAAACCTAAAGCCCCTCCTCAGTGCTAAAATTTACAAAGCTAGCAGCAGCCTGGGATTTACGTGGGGACCACTTGCAAGCAGCACTGGGACATAAGTAAAGGATAATTACACCAGGGGGCCCATTACTGCCCTCCCTAAGTGACTTCAGTGCTCAGCAGGAATGGGAAATCAAGGGCTGCCCAGCTGACGAGCCAGGTGCCAAGGACTGGAGGCACTGAAGGACAGGTGGCTACTGATAAGCTGGTAGCAAGACAGACAGCAAAGTCTCCTTGTGTGTTAGCTCAGTCGTGTCCGACTCTTTGCAACCCCAGGGACTGTAGCCCACGAGGCTCCTCTGTCCATGGAATTCTCCAGGCAAGAATACTGGGATGGCTCTCCATTTCCTCCTCCAGAGACCTTCCCCACCCAGGGATCAAACCCGGGTCTCCTGCATTGCAGATTCTTTATTGTTTGAGCCTCCAGGGAAGCTCCTTGCCCCCTTCATATCCAAGAGTCCGAAATTTGTCACCATTACATTCTACAGTTTGGGAAAATCTTTAGGTGGGGTCACTATAGGAAACGTAAGAGATGTGGGTTTGATCCCTGGGTCAGGAAGATCCCCTGGAGGAGGGCATGGCAACTGAACCCAGTATCCTTGCCTGGAGAATCCCATGGACAGAGGAGCCTGGTGGGCTACAGTCCACGGGGTCGTAAAGAGTTGGACCCGACTGAAGTGACTTAGTGCACATTCATGCACGTGCTGCAGGAAAACCACTGAAATGATAAAGTAATTGACAACTGCCATACAGCCACCTTATGTACACTCTTTAAATGAAATGCTGTAGGTGTCCTGAGTTCCTTGAATTCCAAGTGAAAACATCTGTAGAAAGGGAAAATCTTGCTTCATCTTCTTTTACTCTACAAGAGGCTGTGTTCAGACATCCCATAAAAGCACCTGACACCAGGGAGTCTAAAAGGTTTCCTCCCCTCCTTCCACCAGAGAACTCAGCATGCAGTGCTCATTCTGAATACGTGTGCCCCTTCCCATGCTCTCCCCAGGTGCAATCTGCCAGCATTGACCTGGAGGAGCTGGGGAGAATGAGAATTCATCCTCTTTTCCTCATTCCTGCCTCTCTCTTTTTCCGAAGGCAAGCTGTGCAGCACTAGAACAAAAGATTCGAGCTTAAATTTTAAACAGTTCTTGATAGTTCAAAAGAAGGAATAAGCAAATAACCCTACCTGCATTATTCACTAGGCTCCTGTATATTGCCAACTTGAGTTCAGATTCAGCTAAATATCCTAATACCTACTGACCACTAGCTACCACAAGTCTTGTGAAATACCTTACAGAGGCCTGAGAAATAAGTCATCACTATTTTACAAATAAGGAAACAAGCTTGGAGAAATTGGTGTCTTCTACTCATTCAAATAGTAGCGTATCTCACAAATAGGACTGGGATATGCAACTCATTTTCACCGGCTAAAAAACATCAGCGCTCCACCCACACCACCACCTTTCTTTCCTTACCAGCTTAGGATATATGATCTCTCATTTAAAAAATTCCTCTGCCAACACCCCAGGGTCTCTTGTCCTCGATTCTTTCATGGCACTAATCAAGCAAACACTTGACTCCCATGTCCACCTGAGTTTCAGAGTCCCACCAGAGAAAGTCACTTAACACCACAGGCTAGGTCTATCTTAAAGAAGAAATCCCAGGGACTTCCCTGGTCATCCAGTGGTTAATAATTCTCCTTCCAATGCAGAAGAGTCAGGTTCGATTCCTGGTAGAACTAAGATCCCATGTGCGGTGGAGCAACAAAGCCCGCATGCCACAGCTAAAAAAAAGCCCATGTGCCGCAACTCGAGAGAAGCCTATGGCCCCACCTAGCAATTTTCCTGTATTCAGACTTCTCTGGAAGCCACCCTCTCCATTCTCCTCAAAGGTGGCACTAACCTTCAGTCTCTTTACACCTCCACTCGCAATAAAACAATGCATTTTCTACTGCTATGATCCCCATAAAGGGAATGGCTCCTCCAAAGCAGATCAGCAGAGAAGAGGCACGGGTGGGCTTGAGCGCAGGTGTGTCTGCAGGGCCTTGCTCCTCACCTGCGTTCTGTCTCCCTGTAAACTCCACACAGTCACAGAGAGGTCTGCTTGTGCTCACTATTTCCTCCCCAGAGTCCAGAGCAGCACGTGGCAGGCATTCAAGAAGTGTCTGCAGAATAAATGGACATATCAAAGGGCGACCTTCAGATGATTACTTTGTTTGAAGAGGCAGTCTGTAAAAACTCTTCCACATCTTCAATCTGAGGTCCCATAAGGAATCGTGGAGATAATATTTCAGAACTGGCTTCAAGAGTTTTATGCTACACTAACCCAGCTGGAGAGATTGATGGATAAATAGTCCCTAAACACAAAGGAACTAAATGACCTTAGGAAAAGACACAGACCACGCAAGTGGAAAATAATTGGAATCCCTACAGCACTGTACTTGCTTTACAAAATGACATCAAATTCTCCGCTGTTCTTCAGCAAGACTACCACTCACGTAAGATCAGTGTAATCTATATAACTACAAACTCTGTTTGATGAAAGGCGTGTTTGATCATGCTAGCTACTTAACACCTCAGTTCTAAAATGGTGCTGATCTGAATGCAGGTAAGTCTTTACAGTGTACAGCAAATATGTGTTTGTGCTCATATATACCAACAGCTTATAAATATTTACATACATTCGGTGTGACAGTTCAGCTGTGCTTTAATTGTACATCACTTTACCACTTCACATAGTTAGCGTCGTCACGAAAGAGGCCAGTTTGAGAGCTATAAAAACACTTACGAAAAAAATAAACTGAATCCAAAAATATAAACATGGCCTATTTTCCCACCAAAATACTGCACCCCATATGTGTAGATATAACGAGACAAAAGCTCGTGTCTCCTTCACAAGGAGAATGCAGATTTCAGGCATGATATTGATTAGGCACATGAAATGAAGTTATGTAGTCTGTATTTCCAGGTATGTTATCTGGTTTTGATTCTAAAAAAATGAAACGCTCATTGCTTAAGCCTATTTCAGTAAGATAGGAATGGCTCTGAATGTAAATGGTGTAAAATTTCCTCACTGAATAAATAGGCTTTACCACGCACTTTCTCATCTTCAGAATACCTGTCATGCAGAAGTGTCAGGCTATGTTCAGGGGACTATTTCTGGACTTGGGAGATGAGAAGGGACAAGAAACAGCAGAAAGACAATTATTTCTTATCCTTGACTGTCTCCTTCTCTCAAGGACATTCTCCCTTGCCCTGACCCTGGATCACATTCAGATAGGGGTTGAGATTAAATCAAGGGATTTCTGAGATATAAAATAAAACCTCAGATGAGAAGTATCAATACCATGTTCATTACAGCTACAGAATTCAGATGAGAAACTGTTCATAAGAAAGCAACAATAATAAAAAACCTACACCACAGATTTTGAAAGCTACCTTTTAAATATCTATACTGGTGGCCTTTCTCATCTGAATGAATTCTAAAATATGCAACCTCCCCCCCACCCACAATTCTTAGCAATTGAAACATACAAGCAGATCCTCTTATAGGTTTATACACAGTCAGAGTCCTGCTTTCATTTATAAACTCTGCAGGTTTCCAACTTTACCCCACTTGCAAAAAGCTTGTATTCTCTAAAGTATATACTGCCAAACAATTTCAAATACTTTAGTCTTTGTTTAAACAAATAAATAAAGAGCTTCCAGCCAAAGAAGAAAAAAAAATTAGGAAAACCTGGTAACATTTCTTCTGTTTTTTAAGGAAAGCAAACCACAGCCTTACTGGTCCATGTCATCTGGCCCGTGTGCACAGAGCTGGCACCCGAGGGAGGCCACGGAGCTGTAAGATGATCCCAGTGAAACACACACACACACACACACACACACACACACACACACACACAAGCCACATGAAAAGGAAGTTTTCACTGGCTTTTCATCTTTGTCTCAGAGACTTTATAGTTGTTCAGCAAACAGTTCCTATCTTCCCTTGTAAATAAAACTAAAATCCCACATACTAGAGAGTACTGTGAAGTCTGGGATGATAAAGCAGATTTTAAAGATCATGAATGGGAAGCAGAGCATCACATGTCTGAAATCAGATCGTATTACTCATTCCCTCCTTAGCTATACTTTTACACTTGACTGAAATGCAGGGGCCCCTGGTCCTTGGGAGTACTGTGGTGAGTCTAACAAGTTTTAACTTCTTAAGTATTACATCTAAATGGCAGGTCTGCTCTTTTAGACAAAACACTCAAGAAACAGATCAAGGAAAAATACTCGTGGGTGGGCAGCCACTTAATGTGACATGGTTTCCCAATGGACCTCTGTTTCCTCAAAAACCTTTTTACACCAGCTCCCTGATACAATTTCACAGTTACAAACCAATTTCTTTGGACTAGAATGTTACCCTCTCTAGAAATCCAAATATCCTTGGCAGACATTCTAAATCAAGCGAAGTGTACAGACTTTCTCGTAAAGCTGGTATTTCTCATTCATTCATTCATCAAACAAGTGTTGAGTGGCTATTCTGTGCCAGACACAGCTCAAGGCCCTTGGGATACAAAGATGAACAAGACAGATAAAGTCCCGCCAGTCAGAAATGTGATATATTTCTAAAGTAAGACGGAAAAGAAATATCAAATAACAACTACAAACCTGAGACTGGAAATGATGAAATTACGAGTGATGTCATGAAGGACATAAAGAGGTATGATAAAGGACACTTGGTGGTCGTGGATGTGGACTTAAATATGGCACAGGTGGATGGCATCTTGGAGAGTGGGATTTCCAAAATGAGCAGTTGATACCCACGGGAGAGCTGGGACCAGGGCGAGCAGAGGTTAATCCAGCAGGCCAAGTCTTAGTGTGAGCAGGGGCAAAGTCAGAAGGGAAGAAGACTGCTCTTTCCCGGGACATCGAAGACTAGTGTGGCTGGGGATGTTTTGGGGAAGAATGGGGTGTGTAGGGGGACCAAGGATTCTGACATGCCTGGACACACAAGGCCTTGAGGCTTTGGTAAACTACTTGGATTTTTGTTTTAAGGGAAATGGAAAGACTGCACTTTAATGGACTAGAAGGAAGGGAAAGATGAAAGCGGACAGCCTGATGCTGTACAGCTTGGAGTGGAAAGAAGTCTGGGGGCAGGGGAAGTTAGCAGGAAGCAAAAGAGGCAGTTTTATCAACAGGAGGAGCCAGGGCCGGTGGGGGAGAAAAGCACCTCCAGCCTGCTAAGGTCTGAATCGTTGCCGCAGACGTCCTTTTTCAGAGAACTCCCCAAGGCTGCCCCGTTCCCATTTTTCCATGTCTCCAATTCTCTTTGGAAATAGACGCTGCCTACATAACGAATAAATAAAAGAAACACGGCTCTGCCTGAAGAATCTGGAAGACAATGCAAGGTACCCATGCGGCCTAAAGATACCACGCCATTCATTAGAAAGCGCTCCACCCCCCTTTTATCACAAGCCCTGAAGCCTGTCACCCTGCTTGGCAGACTGTCCCTTCCATCGGGAAAGGTGCAGACTACCCACTGTTCCCAGGCAAGTCAATGGGTCCCTCGCTGTAAATTATTCTATGTGCTGAAGAAAAGCAGCGGCTTTTTAAATTTTTTTCTTGAAGCTATGAACATAGCCCGGCAAGTCACCATAAGTAATTCTGAAATCGTGGCCTTTCATGACCCCAGTGACACACGCGTGGCTCCTGTGGTCAGGTTTGGCATCCACGTGTGCTCAGGCCGTCTCACAGGAGTGCAGGTGTGTGGGCACCGCCCGGGCTCCCTGCAGGCGAGGTGGGCACCCCGCTTCCTGCCTTTACCCGAAATATGTTCACACCTTTCCAGACCTGAATCTCCTCACAAGGAGTGAGCCAGTCTTTGGGGGAGACATCACAGGTGCAGAAACTGTGGGTGTTTGGCGTCAGGATGTAAAGAAGCAAATTCCCACATGAAACAACCACTTCTGTCTGCTTCCTTTGAGCATGGCTAAGCCCTGACCTTGGGCTTCCCTGGTGGCTCAGAGGGTAAAGAATCCCAGGAAACCTGGGTTCACTCCCTGGGTCGAGAAGATCCCCTGGAGAAGAAAACAGCTACCCACTCCAGTATTCTTGGGCTTCCCTTGTGGCTCAGCTGGTAAAGAATCCACCTGCAATGCAGGAGACCCAGGTTCGATCCCTGGCTTAGGAAGATCCCCTGGAAAAAGGGAAGGCTACTCACTCCAGTATTCTTGCTTCGGGAATTCCATGGACAGAAGAGCCTGGCGGGCAGGCTACAGCGCAGGGGATGCAAAGACAGCGCAGGGGATGCAAAGAGTCGGACACAACTGAGTGACTAACACACAAGCCCCAACCTTGGTGTTTTCCCAGAAAGTTCTGATTGCCTGACTCTCCTGCTCGTGCTTCAAGGAAGCCAGAGTATGAGGATAATCTCAGCTAGTGTGAGGTCCTGAAGGAGCTGAAACTGGTCAGAGAACCACCTCAGACCACGACCCGCACCCTCCCATCAGGGCAAGGAGGGCACAGAGCCAAACACCGTGCCCGCCTGAAGGCTGGGCAGCATCTTCCAAGCTGTGCTCTTTGTAGCCAAGGTCCAGAACTCCCTGCCCCAAACCTCCCAGGGCTGGGTGATTCGCTCATGGGTCTGTCCTCTCGAGGTTCTGACACCTCTAGGTGTCGCTTGCTTTCCTGGGGGAGGAGAGTGCAGAGCTGGTGTGTGTGGGCCAAGCCCCTTGTGGTTCAAGACAGAGCCCCAGTGGAAACAGAAGAGGCTTGGGACCAACTCTCTCTTTTGCTACTTTCCACGCAGCACTGGTGGAGTCAGACTTCTAAAGTCAAACCTGCCTGGCCTTCCAGGACATTCTGAAAGACAGATCAATCACAGGTCCGAGGTAGG
This sequence comes from Procapra przewalskii, assembly GCA_006410515.1. Lineage (NCBI taxonomy): Eukaryota > Metazoa > Chordata > Mammalia > Artiodactyla > Bovidae > Procapra > Procapra przewalskii. The sequence continues at coordinate 51,608 of SJYF01000260.1, forward strand.
AGGACTGTACACACTTTATGAACAGTCTGTTAATAAGAGATAACTTTTGAAAGATTAGATCTGTGGCCGGCATCTCTGTAACCCTTGCTCAGGGGCCTGCGAATGTTTGGGACAAATCTGATGATGGCAGGGGCTCTTCACATGATGAGACAACCTTCCTCCGTGAAAAGCGGTGAAGAGTTACTGAATAAATATGAACGTCACCTTGGGATTTTACTTCCTAAGCGTATCTTCAGGTTAATAGAAATATAACTAATTTAAGAAACTTATCAATAACTCATATGTATTGCTAGAATTGCTAATTCTTCAAGCAGTAGAAATATGAATAAATAATTCATTTGTGGGACCTCCCTGGAGGTCCAGTGTTTATGACTCTGTGTTTCCATTGCAGGGAGCATGGTTTCTATCCCTGGCCAGGGAACAAAGATCCCTCATGCTGCATGGAACAGCCAAAACCAAAGAAACAAAACAAAATCCACTCATTTATTCATTATCAAATACCCACTACCCAACTGGTAATGGATTGTTATGAACTGAACTGTGTCCTTTAAAACTCAAATGTCGAAGTTCTAATTCCTAGGATCTCAGAATGTGACATAAGGTCTTTAAACAGGCATTGAGTTAAAATGAGGTCATCACAGTGGGCCCTAATCCAATACCACTGGTCTCCTTGAAAGAAGAGATTATAGGACATGGAGACACCCAGAAGGAAGGCCATGATGTAAGGGGAGCCTCAGAATCCTGCCTTGATTTTGGATTTCTAACCTCCAGCATTATGAAAAAATAAATTTCTGTTGTTTAAGTTACTCAGAATGTGGTATTTTGTAACATCAGTCCAAGCAAGCTAATACAGAGATATGCTCAGTTTGATGATTCATAATACAGTGAAAAAGAAAGATATGCCAAAACTAATCGTAAGACAAGGCAATTAAGAACAGCTCACTCACATTCAGCTCTCAGAGCAAGACAGCAAAGCAGATCTGTTTGTAAACCGAAGGAAGGTTTTTCTTCTAGACATCCACTTTAAACCTAATTTCAGCTTCTAGAACTCCCCAGAAGGATTTCTCATTCTTGGAACTGAAAACGTTCCTTTCCCAGGTGCCGTGGTCATGTCCCCAGCGATCCAATAATCCACCCATCAGATTATTTTCTGTGAAGGGTATTAAAACACAATGAATATAGTTCCCTGTGCTATACAGTAGGTTCTTGTTAGCTATCTATTTTAAGTATAGCAGTGTGTATATGTAAATCCCATCCTCCTAATTTATGCTCCCACTTCCCCTTTGGCAACCATAATTTTGCTTTCTAAATCTGTGAGTCTGTTTCTGTTTTGTAAATAAGTTCATTTGTCTCTGTTTTCAGATTCCACATATAAGCAGTATATGTGATATTTGTCCTTCTCTATTTGACTTCTTTTGCTTATCATACTTCAGTGTGATAATCTCTATGTCCATCCATGTTGCTACAAATGCCATTATTTCATTCTTTTATATGGCTGAGTAATATTCTATTGTATGTTTATACACAACTTCTTTATCCATTCACCTGTTGATTAATATTTAAGTTGCTTCCATTATAAAGAGTGTTGCTCTGAACACTAAGGTGTGTATATCTTTCTGAATTACCGTTTTCATCTTTTCTGGACATATGACGAGGAATGGGACTGCTGGGTCATATAGTAGGTGTGTTTTCAGATTTTTAAGGAATTGCCATAGCACTCTCCCCAGTGGCTGCACCAATTTACATTCCCACCAACCACACAGCGGGGCTCACTTCTCTCTATTCCCCTCTCCAGCATTTATTTATAGGCTTTTTGATGATGACCACTCTGACTGGAATGAGTTTTAATTTACATTTCTCTAATAATTGGGGATTATTCAAACTCTGTATTATAATTAATAAGAAAAAATTTTATAATGCAATAAAATAGGGGAACAAAAAGGAGCTATTTACTGTATGAAAAACTTGAATGGCTTAGAAACACTCGTGAAGACAAGTTAGTCAAAATTTCTAGCAAATTAGGGGACATGGAAGTAAGGAAAGGGCAGATCTTAAAAATCTGGAATGATTCTGCACTCATATTACTCTCCACGTGCCTACATGCTTTTATTTTAATATAAGAAACTGGAAATCAGAGTTGATGCATTAAGGGAAGGAAAACAAGATTCATTCAATCAGTGGGTCCACAGGCAGGCAATAACTTGGACCTTACATCAAAAGATTGGCAAGGTAGTGTCCATTCAGATAGTTTTGTGTTTCACTTATCAAATATTTTATGACTTCTTTACTTAATTGAAATTACTACCAAAATTATATCTGATATTAGATTACTTGTACACTATATACATTTTCAAATGTATAACATGGT
>SJYF01000260.1:74994-104215 GCA_006410515.1 Procapra przewalskii
CAGGAGTAAAAAGCCTCATATTGCTCCCATGCAGAAGGCCTGACTAAGGTAGGGCCAGAGGTGTCTGCACCCACCAGCATCCACGCAGATGAGGGACTGCAGGCATGGACACTGACTCCGTGATGCTTCGGAAAGCATCTTTCAGCACCAGCTAGAACTCTCTGCCAGCCGGCATCTGAGGAGGAGGCTAGGTCCCACACAGCAAGTGGGTCTCTGCTGAAGTTGGGCAGGCCTGCACAGACTCCAGAGAAGGATGTCTGTCCTCTGTGGCTCTGGGGGGCACACCATCCTGACCCGAAAGACCCGAAGGGGAAAGAGCTGCAGAGATGACTTAGGACGAAACTCCAAGCCCTCCGGCACCCGGCCACCCGATCTCGGCATGGAAAGTCTATTGCTCAAGAGAAACGCAGAATCAAGACCTCACAAAAAATACCTTTTATGATTCTAATTGACCGCCACATTTTTTTTATGTATACCTTTCAGCATTTTTCCCCCCCTCGTGTAATTTCTCCTGCTAATTATTTAAAGAGGAAAGGAGTGCAATGCCCAAGTCAGTACCGGAAGGCCTGCTGCGTGCTCACACCATTCCTAAATGCATTTCCCAGTCCTGTACAAATACTAATCAACTCTTGCATTTTGTGAGGCAAGTAGTAAAGAAGCCCCAGTTCATCAATGCTTAAACAGGGGTTAGGACAAGAGAGCAATGTAATTGCGGAGGCTTCCTCAGACTGGAAATTCACAGGTAACAGACAGGGAAGCCCATATACCCTGAGGGATAAATAAATAAATCCTATTACAGGGAAAAAGACAGACCCAGGCACCACAGGAGCCCATCAATAACAAAAACCTAGCGCCAATCTCCTCCCATTCTTAAAACCTCCATATACCCATTGTCAGATTCTGATTAACTTAAGAAAGGCGCCTTTCTCTCCTCCTTTTCACTGATTTTCAGGACTCACAGCACAGTACAATCAACAGGCAGCAGCCCGTGTTATACAAAGTAAGTTGTATTTGTCCCTTGTACAATGCCTTGAGGAAATATTCAAATTTAAGTAAGGCAGGAGCGCTGATCTAGACTGTATCCTTAAGAGCCCTGGGATGTGCTGGGAGGCTCTCCTCGTGGCATATACTGCCAGATTCTGGGGGTACCCAGGGCTTTGAGCCACTGTTGCCAAATATCTGAATCTTGTTCATGGGACACAGTGCCTTCAGTTGCTCCAGGGATTAGCTCCTTGACTGTTACCACTGGGGAACTCTGCCCACTCCAGTTTACCAGCAGCACAGATTTCAGGCTTCACATGGACAAAGCCCTGGGTTCAATCCTCGGCACCTCTAACTGGAACTCAGCTTCTTGTGTGGCATTACTTTGGTGTTAACCAAAAATGGTTCTTGGTTTTGAGGACTTCCCTGGTGGCTCAGTGGTAAAGAATCTACCTGCCAAAGCAGGAGACACAGGAGACTTGGATTTGATCCCCGGGTGGGGAAGATCTCCTAGAGAAGGGAATGGCAACCCACTCCTATATTCTTGTCTGGAGAATCCCCTGGACAGAGAAGCCTGGCGGGCTACAGTCCATGGCGTCACAAAGACTCAGACACTACTGAGCAACTGACACTTTCACCTTTCTACTTCTTTCATAGCATAAAAAATTAAATGAATCAAAATTAAAAACAAATAAATGTCCCCAAAGTATTTACTACCAGAAGGACTGGGACATTCTAACTTTCAGAGTTGATCCCTCTCAATAATTTTCAGAATCTTATAAAGAGTATCTTTCAGTGATTTTCTGCACACAGTTTTTAGAGCCCTAACTTACCTTCACAAGGACAATTTCATTCCTCACATGGAGTTTTCTCTAAGTCTATTTTTTTTTTGATCGGCTGATTTTCTATTTTAGAAAAGGGCTAGGAGAGGAATATGGAGGAAGCTTAGCTTAACCTCCAAAGACATGCAGTGAGACAATGTGCAACTCTTACTGCAGAATATAATGGAATATAGAACAAGACAATAAGATTGATCTAAGAGGCAGAATCCTGTGGAAGGGTGCCCTTTTTTCATAGTTACCACTTAACATCTCTCATAATTAGCTGCTTTCATTCTAATAATAAAAAGCAGCTAGACTTTACTCAGCACTTTCTTTGCAAGACAAATTAATGTATAATGATTATATGTAATCCCTACAATGAGTACATAAGATAAGACTAACTCTTATCCCCATTACATATATCATAATAATGATTATAACAGCAACAATAGCTAGGATTTATCTACTTAGTGCTTAACTACGTGCTAGACACCTTCCAGGTAGCTCAGCTGGCCAGGAATCCACCTGCAATGCAGGAGACCCCGGTTTGATTCCTGGCTCAGGAAGTTCCCCTCGGGGAGGGATAGGCTACCCACTCCAGTATTGGGGGCTTCTCTGGTGGCTCAGATGGTAAAGAAATCCACCTGCAATGTAGGAGACCTGTGTTCTATCCCTGGGTTGGGAAGATCCCCTGAAGGAGGGCATGTCAACCCACTCCATGTCCTGGAGAATCCCCATGGACAGAGGAACCTGGCAGGCTACAGTTCACGGGGTAGAGTCAGACGTGACTGACTGACACCTTGATCATCTTCATTTAATCCATATAGCAGCATTATGAACCTAATTCTCTAGTTGCTTCCATTGTACAGATGAAGAAATTGAACCCACAGAGGTTAGGGAATTAACCAAGATCATTACCAACGAATGCCAGCATTTCAACCTAGACTGAAATCACTCTAGACTTCTTAATCACTTTGATTTATTGCCTCAAACAAACACAAAGTACAATGAAAATCAATAAGTGGGATTGAGGAACATCTCTATGAGTTTCTGTTTGAGGCAGTAGGTCAAAGTGGTTAAGAAGTCCAGAGTGGTTCAGTTTCAGGCTCGTTGTCACTTTCACGGAGGTTCGTAAGCCAGAAGAAACTATGATTACCCATTACACACACACGCACACATCACATAGTCATAAGGCACATGTATCAAAATAATGCTCATCTTGCTGTTGATAAGGATATAAAATCTTTATTTCATTTTGCTTGACCGCCAGCCTGCAGATCTAAGAAGAGGACCTAAGAAACCTTAGACAGGCAGATCCCTCACAAATGGGATGGTAGGTGATTGAGTGAATATCTTCCACTGTTGGAGTTACAGGTTTCCATAAGTAGCTTCTTCTTTAAGCTTCATCAGAACATGGCAGAAAGATTTATTTGTATAATCTAGAGACATGAAAACTTAGACACAGAAAAATAATGAATCACACAAATAGTTAAGGTGAGTTCTTCCTCCAAAGCTGGTACTCTTTCCACGAACAGACAGGGTCAGCTCCCTACTTCCCTCTGAGAAAAAGCAGCCAGTGTGAACGATAAACTCTGTGAGCAGAGAAGTCCACTATAGTAAGTACCTAAGTTGACGCCATCTGCCTCTGTGCACAGGTACAGCTGTGATCTGTAACCGAGTCTTCATCCCTTCAAAGACTATGGCCCGGGTTGAAACAAAGTCACGGAATCTTATTTTTCACACATCCTAATTGTGGACAAGAGATATGGAAAAATAGCACCGCAGAAAGACCGCGGATATCAGGCCTTTCTTCGCTCAAATGAAATGTGGCACAGGGACTTTTAGACCCTACCCTCTAACCTCACGCTCACTCTCCCAACAAAAGACCCGCATATTTTTCTGAATAAAATTAAGAATTTTATTATTTAAAATCTATTTTTGCAAATTAAAAACAATGGATACTGTAAAACAAATGTTATAAAATACGCACAATGTCACCACTGCAGAGGGAGAATGGTTAGCCTTTCGCCCACTAGACAGTGGAGGTCTTCACCCTCGGGTCTTCACCCTCGGGTCAGGCTCCAGCGCCAACTTGGCTGGATTTGTGACTTCAGTTGTCGCCCACGAGGACGGACTGGATCTTTGAACCAAAGGAGGGAACAGCCACCATTTTGTCCCGGGAAGCGGAGAAGTGGTAGAATTTCCTAAGCCGTCTGAACTAGGACTGAATGGTCCTGTGGAACTATTGCTTTCCTTTCTTTGACCACAAGCATAGAGGCCCGTCCTCTCTGGGGGTAAGTGGCACCCTGTAACGAGCCAAGCAAACCCACCGGCTTGTCATTCAGGGCACTGCCGGCTCTGTTCTAGAATCCTGGAACACTCCCGCCTGCCACAGCCTCCTGACCATCTCCAAACAAATGGGAAGCTGATCTGCATAAACCTCATTTCCATTTTATTCATCCCCTGCCCAAATCTAGATCAGAATGTTTAATATCATCCCCACTGTGGGAGGTCTCGTGAATTCAAAGGCCATTCGTGGTCAGCGATGAGAAGGCCTGGATTCCCAGATGTGGGTTTATATTCGAAATTAAAAGCAGAAACAAGAGAAAGTGTGTTGCCAGATACAGAGCATGGAAAACAAAAGAATCAGCTAAAGGATAAACGTGGCAGAAACCAGAAACCGCTGCTCAGGTCACCCGTTTCTACTGAAGAGCCAGCAAGTCACCGTTTAGGGACGCCTAAGAGGACACCCGGCTCTTTACTTGCATTTCCACATTTAACCATTTTTAAACTCCCAAATGTACAAGGAAAGATCCAGAGGAAAATGACAACTAAAACGAAGGGGGTTTTCTCAGTGTTAAACAGCCTCTGATCAGAAGAAGCAACATTCAGACTAGGGTCTGGCTGTGACCTCATTCCTTCACCCACCACCCCAGCTCCCCTCTCTTCCACTGACCCTTGGTTTTCCGACATTAGCCCAAAATACAACAGAAAAGTGTCCTAATAAGGATAAACAAAAACTGGTGATTCATTCAGTATTTGAGTGTTTTCTTCTCCTTGAACATTAAAAGGACAAACTGTTAAACTAAACTCTAAGTTTATGAGTCAGATTTTGAGAGTGTGTACGATTACTGGTTTCCAAGAATAAATCTGCTTAATGTTGTAATAAACACATACACTCATACATATATGAGCACATAATTTCTTGAGCAAACACAGTCCCATTAGAAGGAGAAAACACAACTACTTGTGAAAACTCTGCAAAAATCCTGCAACACAAACAGCATCTTCACCTGCTCATTAATTCTGGCCTAAATTTGCTACTGCCAGGCAAATCAGGCACACTGTCCGGCAGACACCCACCTGCTATTAGGCTGAATGTGCCTGGCGTCTTGACATTCTATTGATTCCAATCCAAAGCTTATGTAAAAAAAAAAAAGGCAGCTCAGAGTCCAAAAGGAATTTTAGCCGCAAATACTTTGGGAGAAATCCAAACAACTAAAAACAGAAAGAAAGACAAGATGCAAATCTGAGTGACAAAATCGAGACAACCCAAACCAGCCTGGTAGACGCTCAAGGACAAATCAACAAAGGACCCAGCTTCCCCTTTTGGCAACTACTGATTTAGGACTTTCCAATGGCCAACCGCACTGAATGGGACTTCCCAGGTGGCTCTGGTAAAGAATTCAACTGAGAATGCAGGAGATGCAAGAGACTTGGGTTCCATCCCTGGGTCGTGAAGATACCCTGGACTAAGAAATGGCAGCCTGCTTCAGTATTCTTGCCGGGAGAGTTCCATGCACAGAGGAGCCTGGCGGGCTACAGTCCATCGGCTTGCAAACAGTCAGATGTGACTGAGCAACCGAACACCCAACCTCGATGAATCTGCACTATCACTACCCTCAAAGCACTTCATTACTGCTCCAAAAGTGTCGCTTTCAAAGAGGATTGCCAATTTCCACCCCTGGGGCCCTGTGAGTCTTCACTAGAAACTTGCTGTACCATCCATAGGATCCTGATCAGGACAAAGGTTCTGAAGCTGTTCAGAAAAACCAGAAACCACTTATAGTGCTTAAGAATATTGCATACTTTAATCTTCAGAACAGCCCCAGGAGCTAAGAGTTTTATTGCCATTTTACAGATAAGGAAAGCTGAGGTTCTGAGAGGTAATTTTCTCCAAATGACTGAAAAAATGAGAGACTAAAGAAGAGAGGGCATCAGGATTCATTTAGAAAGTTTCTGGCACCTCCCCAGCCTCCCTCCACTCCTGAAATAACCTCAGCCTAAATGGAATGGGTGTATGTCCAATTTCCAAGCCCTGGCACTCGTGGCTTCGGTGGCAGCTGCTTGTCACAGTCAACTTTGCATAAACAGGCTGGCTCTCATGGTGTTCTTTAAAACCAGAATAACTCTGTCTTTACTTTAGCCAAGGGAAGACATGCATTTGAAAATAAAAGTGAGTATCTATCTGAATAAAGAGGCAAAGGAGAAACCTGCAATACCACAGAGCAACAGGGCTCTCAGCTGGCCCCCCCATCCTCCCCTCCACCCACCTCCTGGCTGCCATCAGCCACTGCAGGGCGCCCTCTGGCTTCAAAAGCAGCTCCAGGGGGAACAGAAGCCCCAGGTTCAGAGGGCCAGCTGGCAGGGGGACCACACCCCTCAGGAAGGGTGGACAAGGAGCGGAGATTCACTGCAGAGGTCGGTCAGCTCAAAGACAAGAATTCAAAGGGTTTCCAAAATCTGATTTCTATCAGGACTTCCAGGGCAGATCAGAAGGTACGAGGTTCCAAGTGGGAGGGATGTGTTTCTGCTGCTCAGATGCCAGGTTTGCAAGGGGATCCCGGGTTTCTGAGCACCAGGCTGGATTTCAGGAGCAGGGGTGGCCATCAAGGTGTCCATCGGACCCATTTCATCCCCATCACCACAAGGCAGCCGAGTTTCACCCACCAACAAAGCTGTCTGTGACTCTGAGCATTTCTGTGAGTTAAAGCAATCTGCTTTTTCAAGACTACTCCTGAACTGAGCTAGATAAAGAAACACGCGGGATGAAAAGTTCCTCAGGAGAGTCTGTAGCGTGCCTCGACCCCGCTCCCCTCACCCTGCTGCACTGTTATTGGCTTCGTCCCGTGACTGGGGCTGGAGGCCTGGCCTGCAAGTCAGGCCAGCGCATCCTTCCCTTTGCTCGGGCCTCTGATTTACAAGGTGACTTTTCAGAGACAGCCGCTTAGCCATCTATTCTTGGGTTATCATCCATCGGTTATCATTGTTACTGCTGCCGTTTATTCAAAATGATTATGGACTTAGAAAGATGTTCTTCTCTGATAATAATGTTGGCAATATGCTTTCACATTGCCTAGTTAACACGGCGTGCCTGTGGTTTCTTGCTCTGGCACAAGTTGCAAAAGCTGCTGCAGTGGAATGTTTCGTAGCTTTCAAAATGGTTACCTGTAAAACTGGTGGGGCGGGGGGAGGAAAAAACAGGTACCTATGTGCCTATCTATCCATCTATCGATATCTGTATGTCTAGGTGGATATCTGTATATCTATAGATAGATAGATACGTATATACACACACATATTTTAAACAATGAATTGCCTAGCATTGAGAAGGGCAGCACCGCAAGCAACATTGAAAATATTGGCCCTTTCCTCGTCAACTCAGTGGGACAGACGCTCACAGCTGTGACTGCCACTTGCTGAATCAAGGCCCAAGTCTGCCCTTGACCCTCTCCCTCAAGTCCTACTGACAGCTGGGGACATAGAGCAGGCATGTTAAAGGCAGAGCATGGTCCTCAGAGGCTAAAAAACTGAAAAATGGCACACTGGCCAGAAAGCAGAGTCTCAAAAGGGAGTGCGGCTGCAGGAAATTAATAAAGCTCCATGCATATCTTTTTAAAGTCAGCAGCAGTGGGCTGTGACTGGAATTCACCTCCTCAGTCATGCACTCGCCTCCCCTCGATACGGACAGGAGTTCCATAAGAGCACTGCAGAAGAAAATGGATTCATACGTCATTTAAAATGAATCATTTCACTTCCTCTCCTCCATTTTTATACATATTGACAAAATATAAAAATACATTTTAAAAAATCGATTCGCCTTTGTCGTTTTCTACACCAACAGCAAAAGGAGACATCAGAATTATAACACTTGACAGCCTCTGAATAATTATTTAAATAGGGTCACCCACAACGGACATTCCGAGGGCCTCAGATAGGCCAACCCCAAACGAAAAATAGGCAAGGCATTACAAATCGCATCTTATTTATTTCGAGATGTGAATTTCCATTTTATTTTTAACAAGAGCTTCACAGTTCGCTGACAAATGTCCTGAGCTATTTTTAGGGGAATGACAGCATTTACGGCCAGGCGCTCACATGGGCAGACCCAGCTCTTCACTTTTCTAAACAGAAATGCACGACGTGGGCACTGCGTGAATTTAAGGGCAAGGATTTGGGTTAGTTATCAGAATTTCTGCTCTCCTCGGAGCAGTGTGTGTCATTGCTCTTGGGGAATCTGTAGTGTCTTCTCTCTGATGCAGTAGAACATTTCCACCACCAAGCAAGCAATCGTTTTAATATGGCAAACTGCGTCTGAGATGCGTTTGAAAACGAGATAAACAAATGACTTGTTAGGCTCCTCACAAAAGGCACAAGCCCTTTGCACTGCTGTTGCTTTAGGAATTAGATTTTCAGAAGTTGGAAAGCACAGTCTTTGACTTTCCTTGAAAGAATGCTAGAGGCAATATGCTGATTATTTTTCAAAGAAGGAAAAGGAAGCGTTGAAAGCTTTTAATAACATGTACAGTTCTGAATTTGTAAGCCCTGAACACAGAACAATGATAACGTTTTATCACTTTATAAGTGTAAGGGACTCTCTCTACTGTTTGGAGACAGCAGATACTTGTAGACAAATTATAACATCCCTGCTTCTATGCCCAGATAGAGGAAAACAACCAAATATGAGGCATCAGAAGATAACCATGGGGATGAAAGTACATAGCTGTTGCTCCAAAAGGAAAATACGAAAACAACAAGCGTAATGAAAATAGTAGCAAACCTGAAAGCAATTCGAATAACTGAGGGTTTGCTCGTAAGTTTCTGAGACTGTCCCTGACAGCCAGAGTTTCAATTACGGCCTAGACTGCAAGAAAAGAAAGATTGTTTTACCTCCAGATTGGTCACTGGTGAACTCGATGGCAGATTATCAATCAGAGGAAGTACAGAGTATGAATATACAAGGCTGTGAATAATCTCTTAAAGCCTTAGTGCAATAAGCCTCCTTCCCAATTCTAGAAAATGCCTTCCCAAACAGTTTTATAGGCAAGAGAGAATGAAGGTTTACTGAACTCCTTAAAAGCCATGTCCCTCCCAGACACTGTGCTAAGCACTTAACACATATTCCTTGCTTTAGTCTTCCGGATAGTACCGCCAAGGAGGCGGTATCATCCCTTCTTTACAGATGAGCAATCTGACACTCTAAAGTGAAGGCGCTTAGCAGCGGAACCATGGCTGGAAGGTGGTTCTCTGGAACAAAGGGGCCGCGTCTGTCTTCCCTCCTGCATCCTCTTGCTCTCCGCAGCCTTTAGAGAGGCTTGAAATTGCTGCTGCAGGTTGTTCATTAGCCCTTCCGCCCCGTGGGGAGAAGCACAGTCCAGGCCAGGGTTTCCAATACGAGCTCTGAATAGCTCTGATTCAGAGCCGCAGGCATTCATCCTGTTCATCTCTCCTTACTCCATTTAGCTACCCAGGTGGCTCAGTGGTAAAGAATCCACCTGTCAATGCAGGAGACACAAGAGACATGGGTTCGATCCCTGAGTCGGGAAGATCCCCTGAGGGAAGAAACGGCTACCCACTCCAGTATGCTTGCCTAGAGAAACCCTTGGACAGAGGAGTCTGGTGGGCTACAGCCCAGGGGTCGCAAGAGTCAAGACGCTGCTGAGCACAGCACGATTATCCTTGTGGGGCCCGAGAAGCCCATTCAAGAGAGAGAACGTGTTTCCCCACTTCCAACCTAACTCATATAGACTTACAAACAAGGAAAGTCGGTGTGAGGACGTCTCTCTTGAGCTGCAGAGCACCTTGTTGCTGGCCATGTTTACTCGCTCAGTCGTGTCTGACTCCTTTGCAAACCCATGGACTGTAGGCCTCCATGGGATTTCCCAGGCAAGAGTACTGGAGTGGGCTGCCACTGCCTTCTCCAGCCCAGGGAGTGAGCCTACATCTCTTGTGTCCCCTGCATTGCAGGAGGATTCTTTACCGCTGAGCCACCAAGAAAGACCACAGAGCCCGTGAATCAATTCTAATTTTTTTGTTGAGGAGGAGGAAATAGAGGTATTGGTGGATATTTATTGAGTATCAAGAAATATTTCATTAAGAACGAATTGTCCTCAGCTCCAGAAAGTGGGAAAAGGAGTTTTAAGCCACGGAGTCCCTTGTTTCACCCATATTCACTCCACTCAAAAGTTTCCCAGGAGAATCAGATGTACACATTCAATATTTACCTTGAGCCTCTTTTACACTAAGGAATGTGTAGGATGATCTGAGTCCAGGTTTCAAAATCTCAGAGAGATGATAAAAGTCCAGGAGCAAAGGCTGGGGATAAACAACCTTCAGATGGTGATGGCTGCGTCCACACGGCTGAACTACTGCCTCGGCAATCACAGCAGTTAAAGGCTCTGTGCTAGGACTGCCAAGCTCATAAGACAAGTATGCCCACTAACTGTACCTGAAAAACCTATTAAATAAAAGCCAAAGTGAAAACATCTGCTTACCTAGTGACGGCAGGGTTTGTTTGTTTTTGCTGAGTCAGTCTTTACTAGGCATGGAGGGTACCCAGAGATCAATTTCAGTGGGAATGAATCCCGGTGGTGTTGACCATGACCTTGATCTGCTCTTAACAATGGCTAAAGCCTTTGTTTCCCACCTTACCCAGGATGTCTTGGGTAATTTTTTCCCCCCCAAAGGAGACTAAAGAGATGCAATTTACAAACAGTGGAAAAATATTCCACTTGTAAGAATAACTATTTGGATAGACAACAAATTGTTCACAAGTCTCGTCAAAATAAAGTTCTGAAATTTAGGAGACGGTAGCCGTATCCATATGAGAAATGCTGGAACAGATTTCCACATGAAGAGATGGCTTAATAGGAGCTGTGTGGCTAGATTCCTTTCACTCGAAAAGAAACTTCAATTTATTTCAGGAGTGAAGTGAACACAGCACTGGCAAAATGCAGCATTAAGGGAAGGAAACAAACATAAGATTTAAAGTCACCTTCAAATTTCTTTCTAATACAATGATCCTCCAAAGGTTTAAGATGCAAGTTTTCAGGCTGTGCCAAAGCCTTCACAAACCTCTTTTTGTATAGGGATCCTTTTTGACCCCTTGGTATTAACACCTGTGAAGAGTCAAGACTCTTCTGGCTTTCTATGGCATGAAAAGTTGCCAGGTAAAATAAGATACTTTGAATAGAGCATGGGACTTAGACATGCAAACAAATATTCACTGCTTATCAGAAATTCAAATTTAACTGGGCATCCTGTATTTTTATTTATTTTATGTATTAACCCTGTAATAAATAAATGCAAACACACTCCAGTATTCTTTCCGGGAGAATTCCAGGGACAGAGGAGCCTGGCAGGCTACAGTCCTGGAGTCACAAAGATTCGGACACAGTTGAGCCACTGACACACACAAGGCTTCCCAGATGGCTCAGTGCTAAAGAATCCACCTTCCATGGAACAGATGCAGGTTCGATCCCTGTGTCAGGAAGATCCCCTGGAGGAGGAAATGTCAGTCTTCTCTGGTACTCTGGCCTGGAGCATCCTTTGGGCAGAGGAGCCTGGCAGGCTACAGTCCATGGGGTTTCAAAGAGTCAGACATGACTGAGCAACTGAGCACACAACCCTATAATAGAACAATCAAGAAGTCGTGAGCAAATTGTGAATGAACTATTTTCGAGCTGGTTAACGGCACAACCAGAAGTCCTTAATCAGTGGCATGCTTCAGGCTTTTCTGGGAAGCTCTTTGAAAATGCAGACTCCTGGGACCTTGCCCTATAGATGCATTCTCCTATGGGTTGAGAATGACTGTTTTAACCCAGACTCACGGGGTTGCAAAGAGTCGGACACGACTGAGCAACTGAACTGAACTGAATAAAAATAAATGAGGAAGACACAATAAGCCAGATTTCTTTGATGGCGCAAATCATTCCGCTATGGTTTTAGAGGTTGTTCAGATGTCCTAAATCTTAAGATGGTATGAACTAGAGAATACCAAAGGATACAGTGTAAAGCAAATACTGGTTAAGAAAACACTGTCACAAACCACTTCTTCCTTAGCCACATGAGGACACTGAGGGAAAATCACTCACTAAATTAGCAACCCAGAAGCACAACCCAAAATAGCATCTTTGACACCTGATGCCAGAATTCGTCCCATGCTGTCATTTCTAAACAGTTCCTCCTTACGTCGTCTTTCTCAGACAGCTGAAAGAGCTGGCACACCCAACTGAAGGGGCTGAGACATTCTTCTCCCCTGAGCTAATGTGTGAACTCCTTGGCCCCCGTGTAATATGTCCAACTGCATTATAACAGAATGATATCCACATACGAACCAGGAGCTAGTTCAATAGACTTGTCTTCATTCTATCAGTAAATGCTAACACAATGTTAACAGTGAGTGAAGAGAGACCAAATTGTTCTTTGCTGAAAATAAAGTTCCGTCACTTACTTTTTGTTTCCAAGGATATGCCATATGTGTGTGTGTGTGTGACTATGAAGAAACAGAAATGATAGAGAAGGGAGTGTTTCCTTCTCTTACCATCAGAATTTTTTCCTCTGAGATGCATGTGAGTATGCGTGTGTTAGTCCCTCAGTTGTGGGTAACCACCGCCTTCTCCAAGGGATCTTCCTGACCCTGGGATTGAACTTGGGTGTCCTACATTGCAGGCAGATCCTTTACCATCTGAGATAGCAGGGAAACCTTCTCTGGGGGATATACTGGCCATTTACACTAGCTCTCTTCCCATTCTTCTATTTTCAATACATAAAAACTTTCCTTTCCAGTGAAGCTATGTTTGACAATCCTGGGTTGCTAACTGTGAGGTCCAAATGACCAAAAGGATGACTCAGCTAAAGAAAGATGTTAACACAGAAACTCTGGTGCATCAGTGATTAGGATGGTGAAGAGCTGGAAAGCTAGAACTGAAGTGTGGGTCTGGGTGCAGGAGAAATTCAGTAGACTGAAATTTAGGGATTAAAGCTCTGTCTTGACAGCTTTTCAGATTTGCATTTAAGTCTGAGCGACTTCACTTCACTTCACTTGACTTCCATCCTGACTGGCCCTGAGACCTTGGGCAGGTCACTCAAACTCTCTGAGCCCCTTGCTGCTGCTGCTGCTGCTGCTGCTGCCAGGTCACTTCAGTTGTGTCCGACTCTGTGCGACCCCACAGATGGCAGCCCACCAGGCTCCCCCATCCCTGGGACTCTCTAGGCAAGAACACTGGAGTGGGTTGCCATTTCCTTCTCCAATGCACAAAAGTGAAAAGTGAAAATGAAGTTGCTCAGTCATGTCCGACTCCTAGTGACCCCATGGACTGCAGCCTACCAGGCTCCTCTATCCATGGGATTTTCCAGGTCAGAGTGCTAGAGTGGGGTGCCACTGCCTTCTAGGCATCTGGAAAATGTAAGCAGCAGCTAATTCAATGAGCTCCTATGAGGATTAAATACACGAGAATTTGTGAAGCACCTACCGCAGGGCAGGGCACATTCTCATTAAATGGGAAGAAGGAGAAGCAAGGATGTGAGTCTCTGTGGGCTGAACAGGTCAGCCCATAACCATGTATTTGCCAACACTGAGGCACAGACCCAATCTAGCTACATACAGGACAAATGAGAAACAAAAGAACATCAAAGGCTACTTACTGTCTGCACATACTTACATTCAACCTACTTACATGTCTGCATTGTCTTATAATCACTGAACCAATGTTTGCTTAATAACAACACCTGCCATGAACTTGGGATCTGATTAACTGGTGTAACTAACACAAAACATCCTGCTGCCCGCGTCTTGGTTGAGGAGATAACACACACCTCCTGAAGAAGTTAATAAAAAAGACGGTCGGATAATAACAACAAAAGGACGACATAAAAGTACAGAGGGCAGCGGCTGAATCGCTGATGCGCTGTCAGGCAAGTGGTGCAACTGATAAAGCCCCTGATGACCTCAGAGGAAAAGAAAGCTGCTGTGAGTCAGAACGGCCTGGGAAATCTTCATGGAAGATAAAGAGACTGGCCTTGAAAGAAGAGTAGGATTGAGATAAGCAGAGAAGAGGAAATCCCAGGTTTATGACAGAAGGAAGAGGAGGGCATGGCAACCCACTCCAGCAGTCTTGCCTTGAGAAGCCCATGGATAGAAGAGCCTGGAGGGCTACCGTCCACAGGGTCGCACAGAGTCAGATGGGACTGAAGGGACTGAGCACACACACATGGCACAGGGAAAGCCACGGAAATGAGAAAACCCAGGGCTTAGTGATAGGCCATCCAACCAGTCCGTCCTAAAGGAGCTCAGTCCTGCATCTTCATTGGAAGGACTGATGCTGAAGCTGAAGCTCCAGTACTTTGGCCTCCTGATTCGAAGAAAGGACTGATTGGAAAAGACCCTGAAGCTTTAAAGACTGAGGGCAGGAGGAGAAGGGGACAACAGAGGATGAGATGGTTGGACGGCATCACCAACTCGGTGGATGTGAGTTTGCACAAACTCCAGGAGTTAGTGATGAACAGGGAGGCCTGGTGTGCTGCTGTCCATGGGGTCGCAAAGAGTCAGACACGACTGAGCGACTGAACTGACCCGAAAGTGATGCCTTACCGATATGCAGTCCATTATCCATGCTGTTTGCAGCAAGGAGTGCAGGACACGAAAGTTGGACTGTTGCTGTGCAGGCCTGTGGGGTTCAACATTTTATTGTTTGTCTTACCAGTTTACATTCTTGGGGCTCCATCCAGAAATATTTTGGTGGCATAGATAAGACTGATTGCAAATTAAATAAAATCTTAGCAAATTGGCACTAGTATCCTCCCCATTCCAAACACACACCCACACACAATTTCCATTTCCCTGAAAGCAAAGCAACGGCCTCTCAACACACAGTTTACTGGCTGTCTTAGGAAAGGAGCTTCTAAGAGCTTTGCTAAGCCAGATCAAGAGACACTTGATATGAAAAGAAGGTGCTCAGGACGGCTATGTACACAATGCTATGTTGAAAATGGTTAACCAACAAGGATGTCCCACATAGTACAGGGAACTCTGCTCAATATTATGTAACAACCTTCATGGGAAAATAATCTAAAAGAATAGAGAAATGTATATGTATGGTTGAATCACTCTGCTGAGCACCTGAGTTACCAACTCTCACAATATTATTAATCAACTTTACTCCAGTATTAAAAAATTTGTATTTTTAAATTAAAAGAGGGAAGATCTGTATAGTTAACAATGTACATCTTAAAAGAATGGCCCAGAACCCTGAACAGAGTAATGGGAATTTTTGTTTTAAAGTTATTAACAAAAATGTCTAATGAAGGTGAAAAAAAAAATAGAAATGCTGTGTTCCTCAAACATCAAGCGCTCTGAGTCAGAAGAGGGCGCTTCTGTGGCTCTGCATCCATGGCTTCACCCCAGTACCTTGTTACAATTCCTTTTACTGCACGGTGGTAAGATGTTACAGAAATACTCAATGCCAGATGAATGAAGAGTGGGCTTCCCAGGTGGCGCTAGTCATAAAGAATCTGCCTGTCGATGCAGGAGACAGAGGCGATGGGGCCAGGGTCCATCTATTCTGGGTCAGGAAGATCTCCTGGAATAGGAAATGGCAACACCCTCCAGTCTTCTTGCCTGGGCAATCCCATGGACAGAGGAGACTGGCGGGCTACAGCCCATGGGGTCACAAAGTCAGACACAAGTGAGAACACGTCATTCTCTTTTTTGGAATTACACTTTGATGGAAATTCTACAAATTTCAGTGAAAGAGAAGAGCCCAGAGATTAGAAAAGCCATTGCTTCTTTCTTAGGCCCAGGTCAATCACTCCAGCCATTGGGTTATACTTTTTAAACTGCTAACTGTGAATCCTTGAATTAAAATGTCATAATAGGCACTATTTGGCCATCGTATTTCAATATCCTTTTTGCCCCATAGGGTTCTTTATAGTTTGTTAAAGTTTCTGAAACTAACATTTA
This sequence comes from Procapra przewalskii, assembly GCA_006410515.1. NCBI lineage: Eukaryota > Metazoa > Chordata > Mammalia > Artiodactyla > Bovidae > Procapra > Procapra przewalskii. The sequence goes on from SJYF01000260.1 coordinate 91,036, forward strand.
GGAGGGTGATAAGTTCCATTTTAAAAGAAATTCTAGAATATAAAAATGTTACAGCAGGCCCAAATATAAACGCATCATATGTTTGGGCATGCTAAGTTGCTTCAGTTGTGTCAACTCTTTGCAACCCTATGGACTGCAGCCCACCAGGCTCCTCTGTCCACGGGATTCTCCAGGCAAGAATACTGGAGTGGGCTGTCATGCCCTCCTCCAGGGGGTCTTCCAGACCCAGGGATCAAACCCACGTCTCCTACATTGGCAGGCGAGTTCTTCACCACTAGCTCCACCTGGGAGGCCCAAACACGTTACAGCCAACCCTAAAGCTGACATCATTGGCTCTTAAAATCATGTACTCTGCCAGAGGAAAAAACCTTAGCAGAAAGCATTCTGTGATAAAATAAGAGTATATCCATTTTCAATTTCAGCCTTGAAATCAGATGAAGAAAAGCCCTGAGATCCACATCCTTAGGATGTCATCGGGGCCAAAGATACACTGTAATCACCTTACACCACCCAAACCCAGTACCACGGAGGACCTTAAACAGGTATTTTCCTAAGAGATGGCTTTACAAACACTTGAAGCCACAAACACTTTAAAATCTAAACTCTTGATTCATTGCAGACTGCAATAAGTATAATGGTATATATTAAGACACTGGGACAGTTTTCAAGGAAATGATAAAAAAGGAAAACACAAGCATAAAGAATTCCTTTAAACCATGCGCTTCACTCTTGGCTCTTTCATTAAGTGGGCAAATTAAAGCACATCTATGTGATGCTAAGATACACACACACACACACACACACACACACAAAACCTCTAAATGCAAATTCATTTAGCTGCTTCCAATGCTGTGGTCAGGCTGAGGTAAGAAAGTACAACTATGAATTCTAATGCCTAAAATGAAAAGAGTTCAGTCATTACACGTTCCATTTTTGTACGTATCCACTTAACTATTCAGAATATCCTCACATAGATTACAACCTGGAGTTGGAATTTGAAACCTACAATACCAAGGGCTTTCACCTTCAATATTCAGCACAAACTTGGCTTTGGAATAAGAGAAAATCTTTGAAAGAGCCAAGGTATAATCTGGGACAAAAACGGTAACTTGACTCTCCTGGGTGATGACTGGTAATACCGGAAACTAGAGAATGAGAAAGGAGGTGATACACAGTCTTAAATAGTGTGAAAGCTTGTCACTTTCTCTTCTTGATTTTTTCCTGAGGTTGAAAGATGATATGTCCATTTGGAGAAAGCCTGTTTAAAAAGTATAGATTAAATGGACATACCAACATCCCATCAGTGCCACTAAGACTCTCTGTCACATTTCATTAGCATGATCCCCAAACTGAACTGGCCAAAACTTTTCAAAGAAAACATCTTGGTAATGACAGCACTTGTGATGATTTTTATCGCTAATGCAAAATCCTTCCAAAGAGACAGAAAAAAAAAAAAACACCTTATTTCAGGATTGATATCCTGCCATTGTCTTACTGGTGTTCAGCAAGATAAATGTATTTTTTCAGTAGCTCTGATAAGACCAAAATAAACTGCTATAACCAAAGGGCTCATAGACTAAACAAACCTCATCCGAAATTCTCAAAACACACTCCTGATTGTGACTCTCTGCAGAATTTCATGAGAACTCTAAAGAGCACTCACTGTTGTCCCGGTTCCTCCTGGTTCCTTGTCTCCAGCATTCGTCTCTAAGGGCTGAGCTCAGGGCATCCAGGGTGGAGCTTGCCGCAGGAAATGATCCCTTCTTCCTGCTAACCTTGCCCTGCTCCAGCCCACAGTCCTGGCACAGAGGTCTGGGTTCCACGCTCCCTGTTGCCCCTGGTGCCATTTCTTGGTCAAGTCAAGAAACAGAGGAGCCCAGTTGTGCCCTTCTCACCTCCCCAGGCTCACAAAAGGAAACCTGCGCTAACAAGGGTCTCCTTAACAATAGATGCTCAGCTGCTGAGGCAGTGGGGTAATGGCAGAGCTGCTTTGGGTAGACACCGGTCCTCTTTTCTTTCTAGAGGAAATTCAAGAACTGTGCCCAGAGGCAAAATGATATCCTCTTCTAGTGGGTGAAGTGCCTTCCTTCTCCCCTTGCAGAGCCCTCAGTAGCTCATCACTGTGTCCCAAAGGTGCCTCATGAACACAAGCCCTTCTTCTCAGTGAAGGGTTGTGGTTGCTAGGAAATTCACATCACTATGTTAGGACTTACCAGGATGGGATTTGCTCATCAACTGGTGTCATGGCTGGAATTTCTAAGATCAAAAATGGAACTGCAAATCCATGACTGTAGAACAAGAGGAGACGGGAAGGGATGGAAAGAAGGAGAAGCAGAGAGAAGTGGTTAACATACAGCTGGCACCGTGCTGGACGCACAGACCAGGCCCATCAACCTCAGAAGTGATTCGAGGCTTCTCCACGTTACAGACAAAGAAGATGGGTTTCAAAAGTCAAGTAACTAAGACGGGAGAGGTAAAGAGAAGAGGAGGACGTAGCCAGGCTGGAGCCTGCGATGGGAAGTCTTCATCAACTGGTGGGGAGTGGGTGCTGGAGGGCAGGATCAGGACAGTGGATCCCTGAGGAAGTTCGTGGAAATAAAGACAAAAGAAATGGCAGGTAAACCAAGTGTGAAGCTCAGTTATCATCCTGTGTCCATTCGATCCAGAGTTGCTCCAAGCTTCCTGAACATGGAGATACTTTTATTTTCTTGTTCTTTTTTTTTTTATTTTTAACTGGGGGAGGGATAGTTGCTTTACCATGTTCGGCTGGTTTCTGCTGTACAACAATGAGAATCAGCTATAAGTATACATGTGTATGTATACCTCCCTGCCTCTCACTCTCTCTTGAGCCTCCCAACCCTCCGATTCCACAGTTTAGGTTGTCACCAGAGTACCAAGTTGAGTTCTCAGTGTTATACAGCCATTACCACTAGCTATCTATTTCACAGATGGACAGTTAACACATGAAAAGATGCTCAACATCACTCATTACTAGAAAAAGGCAAATCAAAACTACAAGAAGATATCACCTCACACCAGTCAGAACGGTCATCATCAAAAAATCTACAAGCAATAAATGCTGGAGAAAGTGTGGAGAAAAGGAAACCCATTGCTGGTGGGAATGTAAATTGATACTTGAGAACGTTTTTAAGAAAAAGTCCCCATCTATATCATAAGAAGAAGGAAAAGTAAATTCAGTTGGAAATAATACTTAGCAGTGACCACTACTCAGTACTAAGGTCTCCCTCACATGTAAAGTTTTTCAATCATTTTTTAAAATTCTATTAGATTATAGTTGATTTTTTAGCCAGTGTGGCTCAGATGGTAAAGAATCTGCCTGCAATTCAGGAGACCTGGGTTCGATCTCTGGGTCGGGAAGATCCCCTGGAGAAGGGAATGGCAACCCACTCCAGTACTCTTTCCTGGAGAATCCCATGGACACAGGAGCCTGGCGGGCTACAAACCATGGGGGTCTCAAAGAGTCAGACATGACTGAGCGACTCACACGTTCCCTTTCACACAGTCGATTTCCAGCGCTGTGTTAGCTTGGGGTGTACAGTAAGGCGACACAGTTATACATATATACAGGTTCATTCTTTTTCAGAGTCTCTTCTCAAATAGGATGCCACAGAATAATGAGTAGCGTTTCCTGTGCGAGACAGTAGGTCCCAGTTAGTGACACGTGCGGTATAGAGTAGTGTATGTCAGTCCTGAGCGGCAGACAGCTGAACCTCAGCGCTCATCCTCCTTACGGCAACACTTCCCATTGCCCATGCAATGCAACAGGAAGCCGAGTGATCAGCCTAGGGATGACCTGGAACAAAAACCGTGTGCTCTGCCTCAAAGAGCCACTTTCCTCCCCCAGTTCCCCCTTCCCCAAGTCAGTGAGGTTCTGTGAATAGAGACAGTGTTTGCTGCCCTCTCACTTCATTGTCTTTATTTGCCCCCTGATGAAACAGGAAAAGGGGCAAAGTTTCAAAGGACCCGCCATGAGGAGAACAGAGCTGACGACTCTCCAAATAAGTAGGAAGACCCCTTGCTCCACAGAGGAGCTGTGCAAGCCTTCTGCAGCCCGCCCACTAGAAGAAGGGCAGGCCATGCTGCTCATAGAACTTGACCGGCCGCTTGATCAGTTCCCTTGATCACGTTCCCTTGATTGCTTTAGGAAAACAAAATCTACTGAAAAGTCTTCTGCCAGGGGTAGACTCCATCCCAAGCACTTTACAAATAGTATGTCCTTCAATTCTCCCAACAACCGAGCAAGCAGGTGCTGTTATTGTCTGTATGATACAGAGAAAGGTACTGAGGCAGAGAGATAAAGGGCTGTGCCCAGCTCCTAGGTTAATTAGCGACAGAGCCAATGTATAAGTCAAGATGGTGAGCTGAGACTGGTTCTGGAATCCACGCCCTCAATCCATATCATATGGCAGCAAGGCAAACACACCTATGACATAGACACAGTGTATCTCTTCCTAGAAAGTTCCGTTTTGGTCTAAGACGTATGTGGAAAGAAGCACCAAATGCCTCTGGCATTTCTATTATGTGCAGGCACCATGTCAATGACAGGAATGCCATGATGTTCAAGACGTTGCCCAGATGCCCAAGTGGTTCTGAGGGGATGTTACCAACATGGCAGCTAATCCGGGCTGGTTGCAGCCACTTCTGCAAAGCTCAGATCTACTATCCTGCTCCCAACTGACACAGGTGTGAGCACACACCTTCCCCAGTTCCTCCGAAAAAGATTACCCCTGAGCAGGGCATCAACTCAGTTTTCATTTAAATAGATTCCAAGAGATGTGTCCTTCTTCCAACTTTCAATGACACTGGTTGGATCATGGGAAATTTTGGTGACCTGTGGAAACTATTTTCATTACTTTTAGACCAATACAAATATTAATACTGTTGAAAGTTCTGTACTGTATTACCCTTCATCTGGCAGAAACAGACTGTTTTTTCATCCTGACTAATTCACAAACGACCAAACTGAAACATATTTACGCTTGCTTCATTCCTGGGAAGCTGATATACTGAAGGGGTCTGTTCCTTTTTAGTCATGCCAAAGATTTCATAGGATGCAACGCTGAAACTATTTTTCAGCCACCGGGGATGACATTTTTTCTCCCTGCAATGAAGCCAGGAATATAAACCCTGAAGAGTCTACCATACATATCTGAATCAGCCATGGAACAATTCTAAATATTGCATTTTCCCAAATGCTTTCACCAAAATAGCAGCAGAAATCTCCACCTTACACACACACACACACACACACACACACACACACACACATACACACACACTCATGTTAGTAGTAAGGATGGTTTCTTTAGGATTAGACTTGAGAAACTGCCAGGTGCTATCTTATGGGTTTAAAAATCAAAACGATCCTCTAGATACCTCTACAAAGCAATTTCATTCTTGGAAAATTGCCCCAACTTCAGTCTTGAATGTAGTAACAACGTGTGGTATTCATTCAGTGAATATCATCTTCCCTGACCCCGGAGTGACTGGATCAGGGTACTTAAGGCCACAAGCCTTTGATTTTTTTTTTCCCTCTAATCCATCTAGAGACTACTGTTTGTTGACTCGTGTGTTCTCGCTAGGGCCTTCAACCAGAGTGACCTGGGCAACTGCCAACAGGAAAGTGGATCTCTGTCCAGGTACACTCAACTTTGTCTTCCAATCTCCACTGTAAGAATCATCAGGATAATTCATGAGAAGACTGCTGCCGGCGTGGCAGCAAATTTCCCTAAACTGCTTGTTTGCCTCTACCGGCTTATCTGTCAGCATGGCCTAGATCAGACAGAAAGCAGAGACCCATCTTTCTTCTGCTAATGATTGGAGGTATGGGAGAATTTTACAAGAAATGATTCATTTTGCTTACTCATTCTCTACTGAAAGCACTGAAGTTTCTGTCTGGAGGACTAACAAAGCAATGGCTTTTCTCCCTTAAGATATGGCCTGTCGCTAGGCATATTATAATAAATTTCATTACAGGTTCTAAACCTTCCCAAGGCCCCATGGATTCAATAAGTAGGAATACATCAGTGTCACACATCAAGTACATTTTCCCTCATGATTTGCAACAGCTCTTTCAATCTAGGATCTTTTTATGCTATTTCTGAGTGTCTTTTAAGCATGACAATACAAAATAGTAATTTTTTTTTTAAGCTAACAACAAGTATTTTAAAACTAAGAACCTGAGCACAAAGACCCTCAAGCATATACATCTTAACATAACTCTTGTGAGTTTGGCTCCTGAAATCATTTGAAAATTTAAAAAAATAAATAAATTTGGTCACTAACTGCACGTGTACGGGAGAAATGCTGACATTCCTATTTATCAGATTAAGAAACTATCGGGGTTCCAGATGTTACATAACACTGCAAATAGCTCCATCAAGGTCATTATTTTTACATCCAACCCATTAAAACAATTGCAGATTCCCTTGTCTCATATCCACATTTCAACTGAAAATGGATATGTCAGATTTCTTATGAGAAAAGTAATAGCGCACAAGTGACATTATGACAAAAGCTATTTTTATGACTCCGTACAACCTGGGGATATTAATATCACTTCTCATTTGCAAAAACAACTGTCTGACACTGCAGACTGCACGTCATTTGGGTCTGGAAGAATTTTGTTATCCTCATCTCAATAAAAGTAAAAACAAAACAGTGTTTAAAGTAGGGCATTTCATTTCATTTTTTCCTAAGATTCCTGAAAGAAATGGAAATGACAGAAATGGAAATCTAGTATAAAATAAGCCGTCAGGATTTCTGTGGCATTGTACCTTGGATGGTCTATATAACATCTTAAAAATTCTGTTCTTAACACTGGTATAGTTCATAACTCAACTCTTTTCCCGCTGTCATAGAATTGCTGAGACAAAAACAAGATAAAACCAGTGGTCATATGATAAATGTCTTATCTCCTTCATACTATGAAGCGATCAGAGAAACTTCAGCAATTTCCCTTTCAATATCATATAAATTGGTTGGAACCCAATGACTCAGGAGTTTGTATTCTCTTTCATATAGAGGAAGTAATATTTTAAATTCCCAAAGACTTGATTGAATCATAAAATTAAATTGTTTGCTTTCTGGTAAGACCAGGAATGCAATCGAGAACTAATTCATGACTATACAGGAAATATGAGGAGAACAATTTCATGAAACAAAAGGAAATAAATGTAACTGGGTATTATTATGCAATCATAAGGCAGGACAAGATAAGCCACACGAAATATGTCTTAATGTACAAACTATCCCGTAGAATCAGAATAACAAACACCACTAGGACTTAGGCATGAATAATACTCGTCGACTTGCAAATTATTTTTTTGATAGATTCTCATACCTGATCACTACAAAAACCTTTGAAATCAACACTATTATAACGCTCATCATATAGATGGCGTTGATTTGCAGATCTAGGACTGTTACAGTAAATTACATATCATTTGTTTCAATCACAATAGTTCAGTCATATTTTTCTGTGACAGTGTTAACCATGCCTACAAAAGACTCAGAAAATGGTTCATATTGCAGAATGTCACTCACAAATACTTACTTTTTTTGTTATCTGTGAGTCGAAAAGGACACTCAGAAAACTAGCCCTTTTTGCCAAAGTCAAAACGTCTTCACATAGGTCTTCCCTAAGTGCATTTCAAATGGTCACGGTTGGCCCAACGGACATGTAATGATTTAGGCTCTTAATTACCTAAGCATGTTTCTAAACCAGGTGATGGTTTTTGCTGCTGAATTCCTGATTATCCTACATCTTCTAAGATAATCATTTTGTATGAAAACGAGGGAAACCAGTGTTCTTTTTAATACTCCCAAATCGGTACTCACCAAAGGTTTAAAAAAAAAAATCACTAAAGCTTCTAAACCTATCCATCCAACTCAAGCAACGCATAGTCATCAATCACATCAATTCATGAGACATGAAAATAAAGTCATTTGGTTGTAATATTCTCCATAAAAAGGCAGAAAAGTGCAGATTGCCAAGTACCACTTTGGTTTTCAACCACGTCCGTACTGAAAACAGCACTGAAGACTGAACTCCTGCCCACCTGATACTGCCCTTGATGACATATCTTACGAAGCAGTTGAAGGAAAGGAATCAATGGCCAGGCTTCCAGCTGTCTCTTCTAGTGTCAAACGCAGAAATACCTTTTTTAAGGACCTTATCATGTTCAGACTTTTACCTGCATCAACACTGTCTTCCTTTCACCTCTAGTATCTTCACTGAGCTCTGGAGTCAACCATCATCTCTGAAGTTATATATAAATATCAGACACATCCTTCACTAGGAATAAACGTATATAATAGTTCATATTTTTGAGAGAGAAGTCCACATTGCTCTGTTGTTTTTCTTTCTCAAGGTCATATAGAGTACTGGGGTTTGGAGGTAACAGAAAATTTGAACCATGTCAGTCACAAAAGAATTGCCCCTGGCAGGGAGGGGGGGTGACATTTAATTCATCTGGCATTTGTTAAACAGCATAGCCTGCAGTCACACAGAGCTGGCCCCATTCCAGCTTCATGACTTGCTGATTGTGTAGCCCTGGTGACGGAGATAATGGTTGTGATATTACTTGGGTGTAACTGTGATAGTTCATATTTCATGAAGCTTCTGTGGCAGATACATTGAGTAAGGCGATAATGTCCAAAAAACCATAATTCTCAAAAACAATGACATGTGTTTCTCTTAAGGACCTGATGTCCTATAGATGCATCAAGCTATTGAAACTCACTTAAGAAAAAGAAAACAAATTAAAAAATACATGTCTTATTATCTTTATACTTAACACAGTGGAAACAGCCTTCAAAAAGCAAAACAAGAAGCTGGAGTAATAGTCCACACACACCTTCTCAATCACCTCTGGGTCTCTGGGACTCAAGAGCTTCGTCTCTTCTTGCCGGGTTCTATTACAATCCATTGATTTTTCTTCACAATATAAAATTTCCTTTGTTTAATTTCATTGGGCCATTTCCCCTGGGTCACTCTGACTGCTTATGGCCCTTGTTGTTTATACTGTTCAACCTTCAATAGATTTCATTTTGAAGAACATGACGCAATCATGTGATGGCATTCTTTCCTGTTATTGACTTGTTGTTGCCCAAAGAATGTTCTAAAGAACAGGAAAATAACTGATGCCTGTAAGTATCATAATCATTATGATAATTGCGAAATAAACTAGACAGCCTGCATCTTCATTTAGAAAAAAGGTGGAGTAAGGACGGGAGTTGGGTACTAGCCTCAAGTAGCTGACATTATATACCCATTCACTCTCTCTCGGATCCTTGTATCACCTCATCTGACTCTCAAAACAAGGCGTAACTTGGTATTATTAATGTCAGTCTACAGAGGAGGAGACTGGATTTCCAGAAAGCCAATAATCTGCCTCTCAGACAAAAAATGGTAGAGATCACACTCAAACTTGGTCCTCTTGATGCCAACTGCCACACATCCTCCGTGGCAAGTCCAGAAATCACATAAAATATTTACCTTGTTTATGTTACATTCCAATTTCTTTTGGCTTGCATTTCAGAAATATCCCTTTGGAGACCTGAGTCAGTGGGCCTCAACAAGCTGGCCAGCTGTGCGGAACTTTCAGAAGGAGATGATACCTTTCTTCCCATGAACACTCTTCCCCAGTTGTTCAGCAGCGGCTCCAACCCTTCCATTTCAGAAACGACCTGCATTTAGTCCAAGGCTTTACTTATAGTCTGAAAATGCAAATCCTTTCAGGAAATGAATGCTGAGCATCCGTGTCTGTCATGTTCACCGTAGTGGAAGTGAGTTCCAGCTTTTCCTGAGATAGGTTGTATTGGTCAGATAGCTTGAGGACAGAAAAGAAATACGGCCACAGAAGGGTCCCATAGAGGTGAAGCTCAGCTCTGGAATCACGGGGCACTAAAGCCAAATAAGCAACAGCTAATACAGAGAAAACAAGAACCACAACGGGAACAACGGTACTTTTACTCAAGTCTGGGGCTGTCATAAAGAACTAATGATTCTCAGGGCTACATTACTCTTCATTGTACAACAGGGGACATTTACCATTCTGTTTGGAAAGGTTCTGGTGTGATTCTACGTGATCTCATTCCTACTTTATCACTGAATACTAGGCAGCCTTTCTGCAACTTGACTCGTTGTCAACAATGTCATCCACTGTAATAATGGAAGGAGAATTTCCACGAAGGCAAGGACCATATATCAGGATGCCTTGTCTTCTACCTGCCGGGGCTCTGGGAGCATTCTAGTATACTTCCAGCACCCATTCCGCACAATACATAATCTAACAGATGGCACCATTAAGCAAGCATCCCTCGCAGTCAGTCTCTTTGAAAATGAGGGCAAAGAAATGCAGAATAAAAATTCCGTTGACTTGAAGAAACTGCATCCTTATTCCTTATGGTATGTTGACAATGGCTGACAAATTCCTAGCGGATATAATCCTGCAGAACATGCATGGCAACGTTTTACAACAACATAAACTGAGATTGTAAGATACCTTGATAAATAGCTACTTTCTCACCCCAGTCTGTGCGCTCCCCTCTCCAGACACGAGCAGCTCCTATTACCATCCAACAGCCAGGGGAGAATTACATACTTCTCAGGAGATGGCTTCTGAAACGATGAGGAGATGTTTAAAAGCCACACTGGAATCACAGAGTGGTGGAGCAGAAGGATGCTAGGCAGAATGTAATAGCAGCTTTGGAGGCAAAGACATAGCCACTATGCAACCGCAAGGTAACGGGAAAAAAACTTCGCGCTCCACTCACTGACACCGAGCCATTAACAAGGTAAAATTACCAAATATTGGTGCAGTTTGGAGCTGGCATTTTCTGTTTGGGAAATTGTGATGATGTGACAAGGTTATCGTGATAATTAGCTGAGTAATTAAAGCAGAGGAGTAATTGCTCTTCTGCATTTTTTCCACAGTCAGAAACATCGCACTGTATAAATATAAAGGAGAGAAAAGAACATTCTTCATTCATTTTTAAAAATTTCTCACGAGCATCTCAGAACCCAAGAGCAGGTAGTCCAGAAACACTGCACCTAGCGCCTTTCAATTTTCTTCTCTTGAACTACTTTTTTTTTTTCTCCTAGCCTTTACAAATTACTTGTCACATAGCATGGATTCTATGTGTGAAGTCTGTCTTTACTGGGAGTCGGGTTTTGGGCTGTGTGATATCATTTTTAAACCTGATGGGTTAGGATGTCTTTTTCCTTCGTGCTTCCTGATTCTGGACTTAATTTCAAGCAAATACATGTTCACCCTGTCTCACCTATAAAAATGAAGAGAAGCACAATTGTTTCACCCAGGCGGGTTCAGGTCCATATCCAAAGAGGGACAAGTCAAACTTTAGAAAGAAAGAAACCTACCCATCCCTGCAGAGTCAGAGCTGGAACGGACAGAGTCTGATGTCTGTCTGGCAGAAACACTTTCAAGTACGGAAATGAAGGAGCAGCATGAACAGATTTGGTGAAATTCCTGGGGCGGGGGGAGAAGGGAGCCACTTTGGCAGAGCTACAAGGAAGTCAAGTTTCTGCTCAGATCTTATGGGCTTCTTGAGACAGGTAAACAGTCTGTCGATCCAGCGTGAAGCAAGAGCAATGGAGCCAGGAAACACACTGACTGGTACTGACGTTGGGGGAAGCCTAGGATCCGAGAGGGAACCTGGAACCTGCCATCCCACCTCAGGGTGGCAGCGGGCAGCACACTCCTGGGGAAAGGTGGCGGGTCTCAAGAATATCCTGGGAGGGAAACTGGGCCACGAGATCCCGTGCAAGACGCAGAACTTCTATGAGCCCCCCTTCCCTCATCTGGGAAATGCTGACCCTCTTCCTCTAACTCGTTGAGCTGCTAGGAGGTAAAAGGGGTTGGCAGGGGGAGTGTAAAAAGACTTTATAGACATCTGGATTACATGTACTCAAATGTATCTACATTACACCTATATGTGCATATACATATATGACATAGCACATATAATCTTTGCTGTGCGCAACTGAAGCTTAGCTCCCTGACTCCCTTTCCTTGGGACAGTGCATTCAAAGGACAGCTGACCTTTTTAGAAACAAAAGAACTCAGACTCATTTTGGTATAAATTTAGCCTGAGTGCTCCCTTACTCTGCCCGGTAGGCCTCTAAGTACTTATCTGCTCAACTAAGTTCCTGTTTGTTCATCAAAGATCAGCTCAAAGGTTATTCCTTGTGGAACCTTCCCGGAGGGGAGATGAACCCCACTCCTCTGCCCCACGCCTCTATGTACCTCCTCAGCCATCGCAGCCTGCCCCCTGCCCATCCACCACCAGACTGCAAACAGCTTGGGCCAGCGGCTGAGTCCCCGGCACATCTGTGCCATTAGGCTGAGCATTCAGAAAGCACGTGCTGGCTGGGCTGAAAAACAAGTTCTCTGGCAAGAGTAACTGCAACAGTTATGTGTGTGTGTGTATACGTATACGTATATACATGAGTGTCTACGTGTGTGAGTAAGCATGTGTACACATCTACGTGTTTAGACGTGTATTTATCTGGCCACATGACTATATCTTAAATACAGGGTTATTTGATGAGGACATGAACCACTTAGGAAGCTGCTAGCCACCCATATTGCCAGATCCAGTGAAAGTGGTGGGAATAACCAGTGCCTTTATTTCAGATCACCTTATTGCCTAGAGGTCTTAGACTGCTCTGGCAATTGCAGCGTCATAGCGATCACTCTATGAGAAGACGGTGTCTGAAATCAGGAGGCAAAAACACTCAAAAATCAAAACCTTGCTCTAGAAGGGACTCCTGCAGCAGGAACTCCCCGCTGAGACACCAGTGCTGGCTGCTGTTCTGAGTATCTGCATCTCCCCCTCTCCTTTGTGATGTGATTCTAAACTGAAAGCATTAGGTAGCAAGCAGCCCTGTAATTCAAGCTTCAAACAGAAAATGATTGAGGAAACTCTGAGAAAGACTTCTCCTTTGAAAGTGCATTTCAATTCTCCCCGTGTCTTTGGAAGAAAAATGCTTCTGACAGTCTATATTTTACCCCGTTTCATTTAATAATGCAGATCGACATTTATCCAGGAGCACTGGCCGTGGTTTTACTTTTCATTTTAATCAGCTAAGCACCTGTCCATTCCCATCTCCCCCTCCCCCACCCCCCCACCTCTA
>SJYF01000260.1:104241-130911 GCA_006410515.1 Procapra przewalskii
CATTTACTTACTTTTAAAATTAATTTTGAAGCAAAGATATATGTTTCATGCTGAAAACACTAATTTCCTGAAAGATCTGAGTATAACTGTCAAGGCAAAGAGAGCCTCTTGTCTCCTGTTCTGCTTGCTGCTACTGCTGCTAAGTTGCTCAGTCGTGTCCGACTCTGTTCGACCCCATGGACTGCAGCCTATCAGGCTCCTCCATCCATGGGATTTTCCAGGCAAGAGTACTGTTCTGCTTACAAAATGACAAAGTCATAACCCAGTTGAACATACACACACACACACACACAGAGGACATACACATTCCAAGAAAGAGAGCCAGAGAGACTACACAGAGTCTTCATTATTCTTCTGATCTGCGCTTATAACATAGTAAGAGTTTTTTTTTTCCACAAAATTCTGTTATATGCTTTATTTCCTAAAAAGGATTGCAGTTTACTATTTCTATTATCACCACTTTCCTTCTAATATGAGCTCGTGTTGTACATTAGTTCTGAGAAGCATCTTTCATACTTTGCTTCTATTTTATACTTTCTGGGTCTGTGCAGGGACATTAATTTGCCTATCTCCTTTTTCAAAATTGAGGTACCCTACTAATAATGCCTCTTATCCATAAGGCAATAAACTTGAAGAAGAAATCATTTAAGCAAAATTATTCCTCACTTCAATACTGTGTTAGGAAATGTAGAGACATTTCAAGATGAATATGATATGAACCTTGCTCTCAGAGAATCAGAGAACTAGTAACACAGCTTCCTCGTAAAAATGCTCTAAAAAGACCACTGTAAAAGAGTGAGGGCTTTAGGCTTCCCATTGAGTGAGAGGGTCGGTGCATTTTGAGGGCGTTTATCACTTAGAAGACAGAGTTCATGTCATTTTCTAAGGTAGAAGAATTGAGCTAGTAAAGCATTATTTGTAAGTAATCATCATAGTTCTTACTTTAATGGGTATAAACTGCATGCCAGCTACTGTTCTGAGCATACTCAAAGAATTCATTTAATCCTCCCAGCAACTTATGCAGTAAACCTTATCTCCATGCTTAAGTTGAGAAAACTGAGGTCAAGATAGAGAGAAGCAACTTATCTAAGGCAACCAAGTACAAGGAAGAGAGGGGATCGGAATCCTAGGGAGTTTGCTTCCAGGACTAGCTTAATCATTTCCTACAACTGCCTCTAAGCCTCAGTGCACCCCTGCAGTGTAGAGCACACACAACATATTGGGTTGAAAATGGATTTTCTCCAAGAAACATGTGTGGTCCCCAGACCAAGTTCAACCTCTGATTCCATTTTTAAAGCTACAATACTTTTAGCAATAGAATTTTATCACTAGCTTTTTAAAATTAATAGAGCACTACTTGCAGGTGAATTTAGGGAAAGACAGCAGGAATCTGGGATATTAGACTCAGTCTCAGTCCTGGTTCAGTTGCTCAGTCGTGTCCGACTTTGCGAACCCATGATCCACAGCACGCCAGGCCTCCCTGTCCATCGCCAACTCCCGGAGTTTACCCAAACTCATGTCCATTGAGTAAGTGATGCCATCTAACCATTTCATCCTCTGTTGTCCCCTTCTCCTCCTGCCTTCAATCTTTCCCAACATCAGGGTCTTTTCAAATGAGTCAGCTCTTCGCATCAGGTGGCCAAAATATTGCAGAACTTCAACGTCAGTCCTTCCAATGAATACCCAGGACTGATCTCCTTTAGAATGGCCTGGTTGGATCTCCTTGCAGTCCAAGGGACTCTCAAGACTCTTCTCCAACACCACAGTTTAAAAGCATCAATACTTCAGCACTCAGCTTTCTTCACAGTCCAACTCTCACATCCATACATGACCACTGGAGAAACCACAGCCTTGACTAGACGGACCTTTATTGACAAAGTAATGTCTCTGCTTTTAAATATGCTATCTAGGTTGGTCATAACTTTCCTTCCAAGGAGTAAGCGTCTTTTAATTTCATGGCTGCAATCAACATCTGCAGTGATTTGGAAGCCCAAAAAATAAAGTCTGACACTGTTTCTACTGTCTCCCCATCTATTTCCCATGAAGTGATGGGACCAGATGCCATGATCTTCATTTTCTGAATGTTGAGCTTTAAGCCAACTTTTTCACTCTCCTCTTTCACTTTCATCAAGAGGCTCTTTAGTTCTTCTTCACTTTCGGCCATAAGAGATATTAGACTAGAATTTGTCAAAAGTAAATTAAATATCTAAAATTAAGCTTTACCAATAACACTAGGCCGTGCACACACCCATGTACACATAATTTTCAACCAGCCAGCAGGCATCCTCTTTGAACTGTGAACACTGCAGATGGAATCCATACAGCTCTCTCTAGGATGTGCTGGTTCAGTTGCTAAGTTGTGTCTGACTCTCTGAGCCCACGAACTGTAGCCCGCCAGGCTCCTCTGTCCATAGGATTCCCCAGACAAGAATACTGGAGTGGGTTGCCACTTCCTGCTCCCGGAGATTTCCCACCCCAGAGACTGAACCTGCATCTCCTGCATTGCTGGTAGATTCTTTACTTCTGAAACACCAGAGAAGCCTACTAGGATACTAAACTTTTAAAAAATTATAAACATCCAGAGAGTGCTGCTTAAGATTGCTTTAATTTTAAGGGAATCACCTGTATATTCTAGACCATTTTATGGAAGTACAAGTCCTCTATGTTCACAAGACTATATTTAGCAACTTCAGTTCCTTAATTACATGCTTTTTATCTGTACTATAGTGACATCTCACTACTGGAAAACAGAAACCACGCTTCCACCTTTATGCCTGTTTCTTCTGCTAATTATGAAAAGTGTTAATAGTCATCAGCTTTCCAGTTTTTAGCAGCTGGGCTTCGTCCAGTGCTTCTCTCCTCACCAGATACATTTTAAGATTTTAGACAGGGAAGAAATACTTATGTTGCTGACCTGTAGCAACTCATAGGAGCGTAGGCAGATTCTGACATACTGATTAGTTCATTTCTGAAGGTGCAGCAAGATTATTAGGACTGCTAACCTCTTTTGGCCTTAGCTCAAGACCTGAATCTCCTGTGAAATCTGACGTGAAAAAGACTTCAATACCTTGCCACTCTTAGACTTTTCCTCCCTCTCTTTCAATAAAGATAGCTTTTACACAAAGAGTAAAATCAAATTTTGAACTAGCATAGCACGTCTCTAAGGACCAAAATTGCATTACCAGAATGAAGCCTATCTCCATTAGAAAGGCATTATTAGATGATGTTATAGGTCTTTAATCCACATCAGTGCATTCCGTGGTGGTGATGTATACCCGATGGGTGAGGGCATGTGAATCTGATGTGGTACCAAGGAACACCTCTGACTGCAGGACAGCAAACCTCCTTCAGGAAAAAAGCACCTCAGAATCAGACCTCAGCAGGCACCAGGAGTGATGAAGAACTGCTCTCTTAACTGGGCTGAGCTGATTGAAATTCACAGCAGCAGTTTTCCATTTTTGAATTTAGAAAGGAATGGCTAAAGAAACGTAACCATGCCTCGGATTAGTTAAACACTACACTCATATTCACCATGCTAATTGTTTGGTCAAAGCCAATGAATTAAATTTTACAAATAACAGATCAAGTAGAAATATCACAGTCTTGAGAGGGAGAGAGTTTCAGCCTGATTAGGTGAGTGAAATTCATCGTCAGCTCTAACTGGAAAGTCAGGATTCAGTTTAAGAAAAGAGGCGGAGGATTCAACATAGGTATTCAAACCACATAGAAGGGGTCTGATAAAACCTGAGCTATCTGTATGCCACTGGCAAGCTTTGAAAAAAGAAATGAAAATGTAGTACATCCTGGACTGTATTTCTTAGGTGCATTAATGTATCAGGAAATAAAGCACATAATACTTCTACTCTGCAGCCAGGGTGTCTTCACCCTGCGATGGCTCACTGACGACTGTTTCATCTTCCACAATGTATTTTTTGCTAGATGACAATTTATTAAATCACCCCAGAGAGAACACTAAAAACTAGTACTTAGAATGTCCCAGTATTTGGGACTTTAACTAATAACTGTTGACCACTGTCTCCATCATGAATCTTTTTTTTTTTTAACTTGGAAATATGTGGTGCCACGCAGAGCATAATGGAGCCCCCTAATAAGTTCATCCAAGGCTAGGGTTTCTGTTCTTGATGAGATTTTCCTTTCAATGGAAACCCTCAAATCACATTTGAAACTATCTGCCCTACTTTATAAGCTGATGAATGGAAAACTGAGTCGATGCTGGTTTTTGAATAACTGTGTCAAGTGCATAGGCAGAGCTATACTTTAATTCACTCCAAAGGTCCTCTCTTACGCTGTGCCTTTAATAGGATAAAACGACTCTATGCGCTTTCCAAAACTACAATACAGAACCACCACCGCCGCCAACAAAACTTATCGTCACTTATTGAAGAAAAGCTCAAACCATCTTGATTTTTACCATCTCCCTCCTCCCTTCCTCTGCTCTCTCACTCCTTTCTGCCATAAATATTTGTTGAACCCCTACTATATCCCTGATCTGCGCTGCAACCTGAGGATAAAAGGGAAATTCAGACAGCCTTCATCCCAAAGGATTCAGTAAGGGAGAGGACCCTGAGATGTCCCTGCTGGCAGAACCCACTAAGGGAGAGGAAGAGACAGAACAAGGATCCCTGGAGGCAAGCCACTCTGACAAATGCCCTGTCTGCATCCTTAACATCCTGTCATCACACCTCATCCTGAGTTCACATTTTGTGGCCACCACTGTGGATGGTGACTGCAGCCATGAAATTAGAAGATGCTTACTCCTTGGAAGCAAAGTTATGACCAACCTAGACAGCATATTCAAAAGCAGAGACGTTACTTTGCCAACAAAGGTCTGTCTAGTCAAGGCTATGGTTTTTCCAGTGGTCATGTATGGATGTGAGAGTTGGACTGTGAAGAAAACTGAGCACCAAAAAATTTATGCTTTTTAACTGTGGTGTTGGAGAAGACTCTTGAGAGTCCCTTGGACTGCAAGGAGATCCAACCAGTCCATTCTAAAGGAGATCAGTGCTGGGTGTTCATTGGAAGGACTGATGTTGAAGCTGAAACTCCAATACTTTGGACACCTGATGTGAAGAGCTGACTCATCTGGAAAGACCCTAGTGCTGGGAAAGATCGAGGGCAAGAGGAGAAGGGGACAACAGAAGATGAGATGGTTGGATGGCATCACGGACTCAATGGACATGAGTTTGAGTGAACTCCGGGAGTTGGTGATGGACAGGGAGGCCTGGGGTGCTGTGGTTCATGGGGTTGCAAAGAGTGGGACATGACTGAGTTACTGAACTGAACTGGACTGAAACCTTCATCACTGCAGTGCCTGCTGCATGCCTTTGCTCTGTCTGAATGCTGCAGAGTGGATGTGCATTTCACAACAATGACCAGTGCAGCTGCCTGTCCACTCTTACCCGAATCAAAGGAACGAGCTAACAGGTGGAAGATGGCTGCCCACTCAGTGTCCCCTGCCTTATTTACCATCTGTGGCGCCTGAAAGTAGTTCACAAAAAATTCCATACTGAAAATTTAATGTGAAAGTCCTAGCCTGAGCGCTGCACCCTGAAATTCTATTTCCCTTGTGGTCTTCTAAACTGAGGTCCTACAGGTTAGGCTGGTAAAACTGTCAGACATAATGCAGTGGCAGAAGCCTCAGGTATACGAGTAGCAAGACTCACTACTTACAGCAGTGCAGGCCTCTTGGAAGGATTTCTGGAATAGCTCCCTCACATCAAAGGTTTCATGATCCGCCCTCCAAGTATTAGTTGCTCAGTTGTGTCCAACTCTTTGCAATTCCATGGACTGTAGCCCACCAGGCTCCTCTGTCCATGGAATTCTCCAGGCAAGAATACTGGAGTGGGTTTCCATTTCCTTTTCCAAATCGCTTCACAAAAGAAAATGTCTCTGTGTCTTACCTGTGTGCACCAGGAAATTCCATGCTACTGCAGAATCATCAATAGTTATCTTTGTGAAACATCAGCTGGTTTCCTAGAGGGAGCGAGAGGGACCTCACCTCCTCCTGAAGAGGCGATGAGAAGTTCCTCTCTGATTAGCCCCTGATTACTTGGTAGCTTTGAAGAGGATGTCTTGTCTGCTGGGTGAGTAACACAGAGACACATCAATGTCTACTGCTTTCCCCCTCCAAACCATTACTTCCAAAGGGATCCTTGGCTTATTCTTTTAATAAGCCCTGTTGGAAGACTTGCTATTATTTACTGAGCACTTAACTCTACCCAACATTATGTTCCATGTGTATTACTTCATTTAATCCTCATGAAAACTTGTGGTTTTTTTTAAATAGACACATTTAACAGAATTGCAAATTTGAAAAAACACATGCAAGTAATAGTGATTGTTACCAGTACTGGGGATTATACATGACATGTTTTCCTTTCTATAATTCCTAGTGTCTAGTTTGTTTTCTAAAATTATTGGATGTTGCAACTGCTATATTAATTATTTTTCTTTGCTACCCTTTTGTTTTACTGTTGCTGTTGATGGTGGGGTTGCTGTTGTTGTTCGTTTGCTTTCTTTCCTTTCTCTTTGTGTAGCATAATCTCCAGTTCTTTTATTTTAGAACTTCAGGTATAGTTTTTTAATAGGATTGAGATGTCTCTCGTAAATAGCATAATACTTGCTTTTTTCCTTTACCAAACATGGAATCTCTGTCTAATGTGTAAATTAAATCTACTCACATTTATTTCAATTACTTGTATATTTATTTTGCATTTTATTAACATGTTTTTTCTTTAGTTTGTTTTTTACTTGGCCTTTTTTTTACAGTTTATTTTATTGAATACAGTTGATTTATAAGGTGTTCATTTATGTTGTGCAACTAAGCAATTTAGTTATACATACATTCTTTTCATAGTCTTTTCCATTATGGTATATCACAGGATATTGCATATAGTTCCCTGTCTTATACAGTAGGGCCTTGTTTCTCCTCATGGCAATTTTTTAAAGGGGGTTTTAGTTTCCCTGCTGCAGAGATGAGAAAGGTGCAGCTTATAGAGATGAAGTACTTTGCCAAGGTGCCAGAGCTGTGAAGCAGTGAAGCCAGCTAAAAGCCCAGGGAGACAAGATGCAAAGCCTGTCCTAACCTCTAATGCTGGCTCCCAGATCTGAGAATTAGAGATTTATGCAACTACCCAGTCTTAATCAAATGAAGAAACTAACGCTCAAGAGGGTTGAATAGTTTGACAGAGATCAAATATTTTTTTAAGACAACAAAGATTAGAATTCAGACCTTCTGCCCACCAGCATATTGACCTTATATTCTTAAACTGCGGTACAGTTGCTTACACTGTTGTGTGAGTTTTTGCTGTTAGTTTTTCACAAGGTGAATCAGCTATATGCATGCATCCATCCCCTCTCTCTTGGACCCCCTCCCATCCCTCAATCCCACCCCTCCAGGTCATCACAGAGCACCAAGCTGAGCTCCCGGGGAATCACAGCAAGTTCCCACCAGCCATCTTTTTCACACATGGCAGTGACAACTGTCAATCCCAACCTCCCAACTCATAGAGTCTGTCATACAGAGCGAGGTAAGTTAGAAAGAGAAAGCCACACATGCATATGGAATCTAGAAAAGTGGACCAGATGAACCTACTGATCTTCTGATGATCTCATACTGCTTGTCTAGTCCAGTTCACGGCACCGATTGGTGATGACTATTTGGTACACAGCTACACAAAACAGAAATGGACGTGAGCGTCCCATGTCATCTTCCTCTCTAGGAATCCATGAGATAGCAGTAACTGCACACACCAACTACAGACATCAGAAAGTAAAATGATAAAACAAACTGAAGGCTTTAAGAAATTACAGAAATAAGAATTACAAAAATGGTAAGTATTAAGAAGAACAATCCCCATCTTCAACTTTACATTTCACACCTTTCTTTCTGGCAATAATTAAATTAAATTTTTAGTTATTCCATTAGGGTCCACTGCAATTCTAAATAAAATGAATCTTTAGAGATTTCAAGGCAGAGTATACAAATGCATCCATCCACATATGCACTCACGCATCCATTCATTAAAGAACTTAGGACAGAGTGGGGATTAACCAAACACACATAAATCTAACGGTAAGATCCTACTCTGCTAACACTTGCGTAGCTTATTTATCTTTATAAGAACTCTATATAATTGTAATGTCTCCATTTTATACAAAAGGTTGAGATAAAACTTATAATTTGCCCAAAGAGTAACAGTGAGGTAGTATAGTAGAGCTGGGATTCAGACGCAGGGTGGCCTAAAATTCCAGCACTGAACAACCGTGTCATCCTTGACATGCCCTCTACCTGGGGTCACGCCTAGGACCACAAAGAACTAGCTCCTCCCACTTCCTCCTAATTAAACAAGACAAGTGGAGGGGACACAGAGGCTGCTTGCTACCACTTGGGCTCCAGAGAGTTAAATCACAGAGCGATATGAGAAAAACAAACGCTGCATTCCCACCAATTCTCAATAACTATCCATCGGAGAAAGCTAAGAGCTGCTGCAGGTAGAAAGGAGATTCTAGAAGATTATCTCTACCAGGGGCATGCCCATGTGCTCCTGAAGCTCCCAGTCCACCTCCACGTCCTAAAGTTCCCAAACAATCCCATTCCTGTGTCACTTCCGCTGCAGCCTCATGGCTCTGTTCACACTTCACAGATGCCAACCAGCTCTCCAGCATCAGCAGCGTGCTCTAATCTAAGAGAGATACGGGACCTGAAGCTTCAACCCTGTCATCTTTTTGTTAGGAGTTCTGATAAAAAGGTGGAACCTCAATCACACCCAAGCTGCCATTGAATGAAATTAGAGATTTCCCTCTTCATTATTTACACGTCTGTCTGTCACTTAAGGATGAATACTCATCTGAATACTCATTTCTTCTGGAATTCACTTGCTATGTGTTTTCATAGAAATGCCATTCATGAACTAGAGGTGAAGAATTATGAAAACAAGAGGGGGCAGTGAGAAGCCAGCCTGTGTGCCTGTCAGAGAATATCAAATTTAAGCTCAGATATCAAGATAATTATTTGTGCTATCTGAAAAATTGTTAATGAAGGAAACACTATAATTTTCCCAAGAAACCCCTTCCAAATGTCCAAAGTATTTTATATAAGAAGATCAAGATTTCTATACAAAGAAAAATACAATCAAGGGTAAGCTTGGATATTGGTTTAGTAAGTGTAGAGAATGTTGTATAGATCCTTCTTTATCTGCTAACATGTGTTTCCAGACTGTGGACAAGCCTTTAAAGTGAAATCTAAGTAAAGCTGAAACAACACTTACTTTTTACCAGATAAGTCTACCCATATAATTTCACATGGCTACAGGGTTTTGATATGAAAAGCATCTTCTTAACTCTGGAAAGCACTAAAAAGCATTATGCAGCGAAAGAAAACGTATTCCTTATCCAATTATAATTACACTGGCCATCCGTGCTAAATGAAATGCCTCACATCCACCGTATTTCCACAAGGGGGACCGGCCACAGCAAAAGTATTTACTTGATTTGCCTTCCTTGCGTCCCTCTTTGTAATAGCTTTCATCTCACTGTTTACCTCTTTCCTAGTAGACGGTCCCTGGAGTTCTTGAAGAGTTCATACCGTTCATTCTTAGAAGCTTTTACTTAAGATTTTTACATGGTGGCAACACTCACAGCATCATCCCCACAGAATATATTATGAGCATTGCTATTTTCGTGCTTATAGTGACAAGATCCAATTTAGTACAAATATTCTCTTCTTTTTGTCTGTTGATAAGCCAGAGTCCTCTGCGGGCAGTTGTTTTTAAGAGCACTCTCTCTGGGTAATTCTTTTCTAATAATTCATGATCCCCACTGTTTTTTAGGTGATAAGACTGCTGGAAAGATTTCTTTCTTTCCCGGAAAGCAAAATGATTTTAAGAGTTCTTCGACAGTGAGTGTCTTAATTGAGATAGAGGGAAAACTATTTCTAAAATCTCGTTTCCTCTTCGGGACCCCAGAAATAAATACTGCTAAGGGGAAATTGGGCAAGAAGTAGTACTATGACTGCACAGAGAGACCCTTTAGGGAAACAATGACACAGTATTACAGAACTGACTTGTATATGCAGGACAAAAGTAGTCACGTACAAACCGCAGCTTTCGTGCTATTGCAGGCTGGAGTGCCAAAAGCAAAGAGCTAATGCTGGCTAGTACTTGACGTGCGTCATGCTCCATCACGCAGTCGTGTTCGACTCTTTGTGACCCCACGCCCGCCTGGCTCCGCTGTCCGTGGGATTCTCCAGGCGAGAATACTGGAGCAAGTAGCCATTCCTTTCTCCAGGGAATCTTCCTGACCCAAGCATGGAAGCCAGGTCCCCTGCATTGCAGGTGGATTCTTTACCGTGTGAACCTCCAGGGAAGCCCCACTTGGTGTGTGTCAAGCATCACTTAATCCATTCAAGACAGAGATCCGGCGAGATGTGCATTATTTGTCCTCTATTTTAAAAGTGAGGAAGCAGAGACAAAGAGGAAGAAACACACTCGAGCTGCCCTGGCAGAACCACTCAAATCCGTTCCCCACATAGTACTCCACCGCATGCGTGCACCACGTCTTCTCAGTCCATTC
Source organism: Procapra przewalskii (assembly GCA_006410515.1). Lineage (NCBI taxonomy): Eukaryota > Metazoa > Chordata > Mammalia > Artiodactyla > Bovidae > Procapra > Procapra przewalskii. The sequence continues at coordinate 114,835 of SJYF01000260.1, forward strand.
CTGTGCTGCTGGACGTGTAGCCTGCCCCCGTGTCCTAGCTATTGGAAACAGCGCTGCCCTGCACGCTGGGGTGCCTGTGTCTTTTTGACCTATGGTTTTCTCTGTGTATACGCCCAGGAGTGGAAGTGCTGGGTCACATGGCACAGGAACTCTACCTAATGCACTGTAGTAACCTGAAAGGGAAAGAAATCCCAAAGGGAGGGGATATAGGCATTTGTATGGCTGATTCCTTTTGCTGTACGGTAGACACCAGCACAACTTTGTATAGAAACTACACTCCAATAAATATTAATTTAAATACTAAAAAATTAGGAAAAAAACAAACAAAAAATCGATCCACCTGAATCCAAACCCCATGGCCTTTATACTACCCCCACCCTTTGTCTTTACACGGCTCCCTTTCTAAAAGAATACAATTATGAAGATAATAAAATGCATGTGATTGTTGTCTTTTTTCAAAACTTCCAGATGTCTTCAAAGATTCCAGCAAGCTGGAGTCTATGGGTTCACAATGCTGCAAGCATCTCTTTCACTGTAAACCAGCACACCACTCATTTCAGCTATCAAGCCTCAGTTATAAGAATCCAATTCAACATCATCAAGTCTAATGCCTCTGACTATTTCTATTTGCTCTTGCCTAGAGGCCTGGAAAGACTACAGATTTTACAAATAGCAACAGAGGGTTTGTGATGCTGGTGGAATGTTCTACCTTCCTGTTTTCAAAGCAAGAGAGCACTGCTTTGACAGAGTATTCCAGAGAGGGAACAAAGGAAGCTTCTATTTGACAATTTTACAATTCAAATAAGCAAGAGTTACTTCTACACACTCTGCTAATATTAATCTGCTTAATACTGAAAATGATGGAAAGCAGTACATGTAGAGAGAGACAGGAGATTTGTCCTGTGAGTTTTGGAGGTAAGTTGGAGTCAGATACCTGAGTTCAACTGAGTTCCTCAAACATTTATTGGGGACAGCCTTCCCCTAAATGAGTTCATAGACAATGGACACAAAGCATTAGGTAAGATTTCACACCACAATGAGACTATTATAAAGATAAAAGTGAGAGCTCATCCTAAATTTAGCTCAGAAGAGAAGATGAACTTTTCTTTGGGAAAATATAGGAAAGCCACAGAAAGAAAGACCTTGAGTGTCAAGCTTAAAAGTTTAGCCTTGACCTCGTGAGTAATGAAAAGTAGTATCATCTGCAGGAGAACAATCAAGAGTAGCTACGACCTGCAGATCAGGGGAGGAAAGACACACCTAGGTTCAACTGCAAAGGAGCCAAAGTCAGGGCCAGAAGGACAGCATTTTTAAAAGATGCATAAAACTGGCGATGGAACAGCTGAAGATGAGTGAAAGCGAGCAATCAAAGATGAGTCAAACTCCTGGTTCTAACAGCACATCTTGTTTAATACAGAAATAGGAACTGCACAGAATGACACTGTGTTGAAAACGGGCGGCTCCCCTTAAAACATATCGACACTGAAGTCTAACAGAAAATCCAAGTGAATTCGGCACTCGGAGTAGAGAGGGAAAAGGGATCCAGGGTTGCAGGTGGATGCTTTAGAGATGCAGGCTGTCCAGGGGGACCAGGCAGCCATTTTCAGCAAGACTGACACAGGTATGTTTCAGCGTCTTTCATGCGGCCTGATCACTTCTCAGTTGCCAACTGCAGAGAGCAAATGTTTTGCTTCCACTGGATTCAGCTAGACCTCCCACTGCCATGGACAGAAATAACACAGAATTTACCAGAGGGCCAAACCAAGCTGGTGTTTTCACGCAGTCCTGGAACTGAGGGCCACTCACTGAAGTGGACAGAGGCTGCCTTCATAAACAACCCCACTTGACAAGCCCATCCAGAGTGACCCGACTCAGAAATCATTTTATGCTGCCCCATCCACAGTGGTCTCATGACAGATGATGGGCACGGGGTGACAAAAGAGCATCCAAACAGCAACAGCCACGGTCTAGGTTAAGCACCGGACCTCTTAATTTAGACAGTTAAGAATATACAAGGGCTTTCCTGGTGGCTCAGCAGTAAAGAAACTGCTACAATGCAGGAGACTCAGATTTGATTCCTGGGTGGGCAGATGCTCTGGAGAAGGAAATGGAAACCCACTCCAGTGTTCCTGCCTGGAGAATCCCAGGGACAGAGGAGCCTGGTAGACACAGTCCATGGGGTCACAAAAGAGTAGGACATGACTTAGCAACTAAGCAACAACATACAGAACTAAGAAGGGCAAATAATTGGAGAGTCTTAATTACAGTCCCCAAATTCATAAAACACAATGTGCATGCAGGCAGAGATGCAGACTCAGCAAAAAGGGTGAAAAGGGACGGATGGTCAAAAATCAATTCAGCTGGATGAAGACTTGCACTGGGCTTATTTCAAAGTATCAGTGTGGAACAGCCTTTGGATTCCAGCCCATCTCTGGGTCATTTTTTTACCCAACAGGGTTGACCCCCTGAGCAATTACATAGATTTAGAAAAGGAGGGATCTGACCTATTTATAATATAGTCAATTGCTCATCATTTCTAGGCTCTCTCAGAAGCCTCTGAGTCTAGGCTATTATCTGTCTTCTGGTCACTCTGTGGCCCATTATCACCTTCCACAGGGAAAAAAAGAGGTGCATCTCACATCAATCAATTTAGCTATGTATTAGCAGCGTTGGTAGCAGGGTAAAGGTAAGAAATGGAGATGTGTTCTCCTATAACTGACTCCTTCATCCCTAGATACTTCACACAGACACTCGTTACTACTGAAAACATGCCAGAAGTTGTCACACTATTTTTTTTTTTATTAATGACTCTTTTCATCCACGGGATCTTCCAGGCAAGAGTACTGGAGTGGGTGCCATTGCCTTCTCCATTTCTCATTTTATAGAAATATACTAACAGGCACTAGAACTATTTTCATTCAAAAGTGGCAAAGAACAAACAGTGACTTCTTAGCTAATTACCTGTAACAAAGTTAACTGTGGAAGGATGGACCACATGCTGCCCAGGAGACAATGAGCAATCAGCCGAGAATTTGATTTCAAGACATGGGAAAATAAATTTGGAGTGCATTTTGGAAATTACCCAGTGCTTACTTATTCTATAAAACTAACTAACAGGAACTACAAAATAAGATGGGCTTCCCTGGTGGCTCAGATGCTACAGAATCTACCTGCAATGCAGGAGACCCAGCTTCGATCTCTGGGTCAGAAGATCCCCTGGAGAAGGGAATACCCACTCTAGTATTCTAGCCTGGAGAACTCCATTCACAGAGGACCCTGCAGGGCTACAGTCTATGGGTCTGCAAAAGGCGGACACGACTGAGCAGCTCTCACACACACACACATACACTAAGATAAGCAATCTGATGCAGTTCTCTATTCTGTAGTTTCCCTGTATCTTCTTGTTGTTCTTTAGGCTCTAAGCCCTGTCTAACTCTTTGCAACCCCATGGACTGCCTCACACCAGGCATTCCTATCCCTCATGATTTCCCAGAGTTTGCTCAAATTCACATCCATTAAGTCAACTGCCATCCAACCGTCTCATCCTCTGTCATCCCCTTCCCCTACGGCCCTCAATCTTTCCCAGCATCAGGGTCTTTTCCAATGAGTCAACTCATTGTACCCAAAGTATTAGAGTTTCATAAAATGGAGTTACTAGTGGAATTTCTAAAACAGAACTACTTATCCAGGATTTTCGTGAATAAACATGAGAATATACATGAACTGCAGAAGCAGCACCCTAAATGAACTGTACAACCCACACCATTACCACTGTTAGCTGTCACTACTATCAGTGTTATTACTAATCCCCCTAGATGAGAACGTGGCCTCACTGACACCAGCGTGATTCAAGAATCAGGAAAGGGTATTTTTTCTAAACAGTCCCATAAATTAACTCTGCAAAATCCTTGGGCAAAGGTAGCATTGAAAGTGTTGCCAGTCTACAAACGGCCCAGGGGGGACCAAAGGCTAAAGTGGGGGCATATGAAAATGTGCTCCACAATCTTCTAATCTTGTGAGCCACTGAAAACTTTGCTTAAAAAAGGGGGAAGAGGAACCAGAGTATGTTTCTATGTGCATATACCCCCCTCACCAGCAGGCAAGTCCTCTCTGTCCATCAATTGATTATCCACCATAAAAGCAGCAAGGTGTTAGAGCTGTCTCTTGGCCAACAAGAAGGACCAAAGTCCGACTTTTCTGTCCCTGCCATGATCACATTAAACCACGCAAGTTTAGAATGTGTTGTACCCTTTGCACGTGCTTTGCTTCATTCAGTGTGCAAATTATGGGGACAAGGGGGGTCCTACTTTGTGGAGGTAGAGTGACTAAAGTTCTATCATTTCTAGTCTTCTTTTCTCCCCTCTGGAGAGCCCTTGCTCCTCAGATATCACCATCAGGAAATAATGTGCCCAAGACAAAATAAACAATGAGCAAGAACCTGAAAAAGAAGAAATGCAAAACATCATTACGAGTTCTTTGCTCTCTTTAATTCTGCCGGGAAAGAGACACGAAGTTAACACTGTGAGTTAAATTTCTGATTTTATGGAAACCACATCTGCGTGGATATCGACTTAACTGATGGTTTAACTCGGTGCCAAGAAAGATGTTTCATCAGGCAAAAGCATTCCTTCTTTAAACAGATCTTCCAGTGTGGCGTCGGAAATCGCCTCATGTGAGGTTCGGAAAACTTGCTGCGGATCAAGGTTGGGTTAACCAGAAAGCTTTTGCCTGACAAACCTGTTTAGAGTAAGGCAGAACAGTGGTGGTTGCATTTTTTTTTCCCCACTGAGCAACCACATCTATAGGAATGGAAGAGCTTTTCTGAGGAAGAGGGCCCTATCTCTACATGATGAACGTCCTTGTTTTCCAGGAGGGTATGGCATAATTACATACGTATTCATTCAGTTACCTTTATGCAGAACTTGGGGCACTGAGCACTATTGTTAGTATTAATACCGGCGAGACAAAGGGACAAATGAGCCAAGGTTTCGGAGTCCAGAAGGGAGGACAGATATGGGAAAAAATGATGACAATACAACCTCAATGGGGAACTCACAGTGGGACAAACAGAACACTCTAGAAACACAGAGAAAGCAACGACTAATTTTGACAGGGAGGGAGTATGTCATTCTCGTGGGTCTCAAAGGAAAAGAGTTTGCCAGGTGGAGAACGAGCAGGTAAAATGCTATGTAAAAGATAAATACCATGAGCAAGGCTGTGTATCAAGAGGCCTGGCTTTATCACCTTTGGAGCATCGGTGCTGAGGATGGGTGCTGAGGATGAGGCCTGAGAGGCTGTCTGAGACCAAGACTGTTATGGACCTCATTCATGATATCAAGCTTGGATAAACCTTATTCAGAAGCACAGGAAATCCAGGCCACAGGTGACTAGTAAGTCTGAGCAAGCTCCAGGAGCTAGTGAAGGACAGAGAAGCCTGGCGTGCTGCAGTCCACGGGCTCGCAAAGAGTCAGACACGACTGAGCGACTGAACATCAACCACAGCAATATGATGTGATTTGCTTTTTTAGGGCACTGATTCTGAGGACACCAAGAATGGTAGCTAGATGGTGGAGGCACCACACAGGAGACTGTGGCTTCCAAGAATGAAGCCAGCCGCCCTGATGTCTGGTCACTTCGAAGGTTCCCCTGGAAGAGTTAGGTTAAATGGAGCGACATTTCCTAGGTGGCAGAATATATAGAAAAAAATACTTTCAGAAATTTACAAGTGACTCTAGCCAGACAGCTATAAAACCACTGAGCTTTTGGCTCGGGAAAAATTCTAAAGGTGATCGGTTAGTGATCTTCAGTACCAGGAGCATCCACATTCCCAGGCTTCATCACAGATGGAGGACACTGACATCTCCAGGTTTCAGGTTGAGGACCTGAATTTTTAACCATCTCCTTTAGTTCACGCAGATGGCTGAGTCAAGTTTGGGAACGGAGAACTCTAGGTCAGGTCCATCAGATTCCCTGGTGAGGAAGGACAAGGTTTTCTCTGAAAGAGTATCCCAAATGCTCAGCACAAAAGCACTGTGCCATGTCATATGGTTAAAAAAAAAAAAAATCAACCTTTGTCAAATCCCCAGATACAGGCTTGTGATTTGAATGGATGTCTGCTTTGCATTCCTTCAGGACTCAGAGATTATGAGAACTGAGCTTTGAATTCCATTGCTCTCAGCACTACTGGACTTGTTCCTTACCTATTTGGGTAAAAAAAAAATATTTTAAACCATTTCCCAAGGAATTTTAATCTCTCTAATACATTCTAAAGTAGCAAAACAGGGTCTTATTGTTTTATGTTGGGTGGAATGTTGGTTCAGAAGCTACTTACTAAGATGCGAAGAGCTTGCCAAGTACAGTCTAGCGCCTGGTTCTCTCTGCTCCAATATGATTGATTGTATGTATACATATTACATATATAGGATGTGATTTTAATAGGAAAAGCTTCTGCGTTTCCAAACTTGGAAGTTAGGGGTTCCTAACATCTTAAATATACAACCTTTCTACATTAATTTACAGATTCAGAGTGTCAAAGAAAAAAAAAGAACCAAGCCTCCATTGTTCAGTAGCATGCAGAAATTATACCATACATACATGCAATCATTAATGATAAATGCAAAATAACCCCAGCAGTGTGTATTTTGACCAGTACTTCTGAGTGCTCTTAGGAGGGTAACACGGGCACAGTAATAAGCTCCTTTACTTACATTAACTGAAAATGGCTTTCTGAAAGAAATATTTCCATCCAGAAGTGCTAACCCAGAAGCATCATTCCAGTTTGAACATCCATCATTATACAGGCAAGGCATAATCATTCTATAAGCATAGAATAAGCATGATATAAACAGAGCAATGATTTACGTGTTAATATTCTGCAATAAAATATTTTCTTGACTCTGCCAAGAGCCATGTAGGAGATGAGTTGTGGGAAGCCAGTGCTTAAAATGCTTTTTGATAAAAATCTTTGTAGGCCGGCAGAGATATCATAGCCATGGTTCACTGTGTCCAGGGTCACAGTCTAGACGTGGGACTTGCTACAAGCTGCAGGTACAGTCCCCGCGGAAAGGGACATGGAGGTGAGTCGGGGTTGGCGTGCCAAAGGTGATGCTTTCAATAACCAAAAAACCATAAGTTAGGCAGGACCCCGCTGATGTCACCTTCTGGTTCCCCAGACTGGGACAAGCCTCTTTCTCTTTCTTTGTCTCTGTTCCTTCTCTCTGGGCCTTCTCACCCCATCAGTCCACACTGTACCCTGCTAGCTATGAGCTCATGGAGGGCCCTTTCCTCTGCCGTCCCTTTCACATGCTGTTACCTGCATAGATCACAAAATTTTCTTTTGCAGAAGAAACTGTAACCTGTTAGTGAACAGGTTTAAGAGGTCACAAGGCTTCTTTGGGATTCCAGGGAAATGCAAAGGTATTTGTAGGGGGGGAAAATAACATAATGGAATCATTATCATTTCAGAGAGAAGGATCTGCAGTCAGCATTTATTAAGCCTCTACCCTGTGCCAGACAGGTAGACGTTTTACATGATTATCTCAATCCTCAGAAGAACAGCTCTGGGAGTAGAAAGAATTTCCTTCTATTTTTCGACTTGAAGAGGTGAAGACTAAAAAGCATGTTTAAAATGTGCCCCCAAAGTGAATGTGCTAAGTCACTCAGTCACGTCTGACTCTGTGTAGCCTACCAGACTCCTCTGTCCACGGGATTCTCCAGGCAAGAATACTGGAGTGGATTGCCATTCCCTTCTCCAGGGGATCTTCCCGACCTAGGGATCAAACCCCGGTCTACCCCATTGCAGGCAGACTCTTTACCATCTGAGCCACCAGGGAAGTCCCAAAATATGGTTTGCAAAATTCACAAGGGACAGAGCCAGCATTAGAACCCGAGACTCTTTCCAAAAGTAAAACTCTTTTCATTCATATTCTGGGTTCCTGGCACTGTTTTCAATCATGTATGAACTTGCGGTGCCGTTAGCTTTTATGTCTTCCTCTGTCCTGGCTGGCCTGGGTAGCCTCAGGAGGGATCCTGCGTTATCTACATTGACGTCTCCAGTCTTACTCCACGCCTGGTCCATGGTAAGTGGTAAAAACCATCTCCTGGATGTATGGAAAAGCTTTCCTCATCATTGGATGTAAACCTTCTGCCTCTACAAAAATAACACCTCCTCCATGAGTACCATCACATTCACACAAAGGTATAGCCCCTCATTGCAGTGTGTGTTTTTATCTATGTAGAGCTTCCCTGGGCTCCCCTGGGAGCTCAGTGGTAAGGAACCCACCTGCAAATGCAGGAGACATGTGTTCAATCCTGGGTCAGGAAGATCCCGTGGAGGAGGAAATGGCAACCCTCTCCAGTATTCTAGCCTGGAGAATCCCATGGACAGAGGAGCTTGGTGGGCTGTAGTCCATGGGGAAGCAGAGTCAGTCACAACTTATTGACTAAAAATGCTCTGCACAAGCCTTACTGTGCAAAACCAAAGTCTGAAAAAGGCATCATCTATTCCAGTAATGACTGTGTTTTTGCAAAAGGTTAACTTGGATGGCTAATGTATAAAGCCAGACAAAAAGAAACAACCTTACTTCAGGGAATGTTGATTTTTTTTTTCCCTCCAAAAGATCCCCAGTGGAATCCATTTGTGATAAATTAAGTTTCCAACAACAAGCCAAGCTGTCAGGGAAGGAAAGTTTGGCCCTTGCGTCCAACTAGCCCTGATCAGAATTGAGCAAACTCATCCAAGGAAGGAGAAGGCAATGGCACCCACTCCAGTGCTCTTGCCTGGAAAGTCCCATGGATGGAGGGGCCTGGTGGGCTCCAGTCCATGGGGTCCTGAACTCGGACACGACTGAGTGACTTCACTTTCACTTTTCACTTTCACACATTGGAGAAGGAAATGGCAACCCACTCCAGTGTTCTTGCCTGGAGAATCCCAGGGATGGGGGAGCCTGGTGGGTGCTGTCTATGGGGTCGCACAGAGTCGGACACGACTGAAGTGACTTAGCAGCAGCAGCAGCACCCAAGGAAATGATGCACCATTAAACGAAGGGATGGAGTGATGGAGAGGAACACCAGGCACTTTACTGGTGAGTGATATCTCGGAGAACTCACAAAAAGCAAAAGCTCCTGGAGGGCAGGGCACTCTGACCTGGCTGTGTACGTACACACTCGGTCACTAAGTCGTGTCCGACTCCTTGTCACCCCTCGGACTGCAGCCTGTGAGTCTCCTCTGTACTCGGGATTCTCCAGGCCAGAATACCAGAGTGGGTCGCCATCCCCTACTCCAGGGGATCTTCCCGACTCAGGAACAGAACCGGTGTCCCCTGCATCCCCTGCACTGGCAGGCAGGTTCTTTACCACTGAGCCACCTGGGAAGCCCTCTGTCTTGGTTACCTTCCTATTTACATAAAACCTAAAACTATCCTAGTAGCTGACAGTCCTACAGTGATAAATGTTATCAATCTGACTAATGCCTCTTCATGGGAATATAACACTGAATTATTAGTAAGGTATTTTCACACCCATTAATCTTATTTGACCCCACAACAACCCTCTTCAACTCTGCAGAGAGGAAATTAAGTCTCCAGAAGATGAAGTAATTTGTCCAAGGTCATCACTGTAGAAAGGAGTGTGCTGACATGAGAACACAGATTTTCTTTCTATTAATACATCTCTTCTTTCTTCCAAAACAACCTCCCTATTTCTCATCCCCCATCACAGTACACACAGTACAAGTCCCAAAACACAAAGCTGACATCATAAAATTACCCCTGGGCTAATAGGCAAACATATCTAGCATGATGGCGGAGAGACAGTGAAAGGCTCTTTTTACATTACACGATTGCAAGATTTTTTTTAACAGTTTTAATTTTTTTTTTTTAATCCACCTCTGATCATTTTGGTTGAGTTTGTAGAGAAGGAAGTTTCTGAACGGTATCAGAGTTCAACATCTAGGTAATTAAAACGTAATATTCATGATTCTGTACAAAGTCAAACGGTTTAAGGGAGGAGTCTGTGCAACCTTAGGTAGCCTTCAACTTCCTTCTGGCTCCTGTTACCCAATGAGAAGCCAGGTGGGTGGGGCTTTCTGGGACCAACTCACAGAAGAGGAAGTTGCGGAGAAGAAATGAAATCCTCTCTATGAGCACTGGAAAACATCGCAGAAGAGGGGGAGAAATGATTGGGAAGAATGTTTTAAAATTAGTGCCATAAACATTGCTTTGACTCCACTTAGAAGAGGTACCTAGAATATTCAAATTCATAGTGTCAGAAAGTACATTAGTCAACGACAGGGGCCTGGATCGGGGGTGGAGTTAGTGTTGAATGGCCGCAGAGATTCAGGTTAGGAAAGTGAAAACTCGCAGAGATGATGATGCTGAGGGCTGCACAGCAGAGGCCGCACCTGGCGCCGCTGGCCTGTAGGCTGAAGTGTGCCCAGAGCGGCGTGCCTTATAGTGCGTGACGCCCGCCACCATACAAAGCATTAAAGGAAAGGAAGAGTAAAGCCGATATCATGCTTCAGGGTCCAAACAGAGTCTTCTGGAACGTCCACCCCCTGACCTTCACCATCTCTTAACCTAATGCCCGTGAGGAATATTAAAAGCCCGTGCATCATCTCGTCTTCCAAACACGCGAGTCCAAGCCCCGGAGCCAGGTGGAGGGGAGCAGTCACACAGGCTATCCTGACACTGGACTGTAATGAGTGACACGCGCGGGCAGCTGGGGCTGAGAGGGACACCAGCCCGTGGCCTATTTTGGGACCGATATGAGTCTAATGTTTTCCATTCAAGCGTATGACCTCTGTTGACATCAATGGGCCGTGTATTTGTGAACCAGTTTTAGGAGCCGCTATTCTGTCGCTCGCGGTGGAAGGAGGTGTCAATGGCCCTGATGAACCTGGAGACCTGATACTTTTCGGTGGGTTTAAATCGGAAAGCCCTCAGGTCCTTAAAAGGTTCAGTTGGAAGATCCTTTTGTTTCTTGAACGCTCTAATAAAGAGAACTGATATACAGCATGTGACCTGTGAATTGAGCAGAAACAGAGGAACTTTTGCCAAGGTTCTCGCTCATTCCCTTAAAAGCAACCTGGGAAGAAAGTGAGAAAAACTACCCAGTTCTAATGAGCGCTGAACAGATAAGAGCATCCCAGATTGATTTGGTAAATGCCTCAAAAAAGAAAAAAAAGTCTGAGGTTTTCAACCATAAACTGCTGGAAAAACGTATGCCCTTATTGAGTATCTGCAGAATAACTGACAGGTACTTGAGAAACATGGCTGTGGTCGTTTGACCTCCCAAATTATACAGGAATATTTTTGGTGACCTTCCCTTATGACAGGTCCAGGAAAATGACACAGCTTTGTTCGGAGGACACATGGCGCTACACTCTTCTGCGGAAACACCCCCCACCACATTAAATTAAGTTAGAGGTGGTATTTGAAAGATAAATAAATATCAGAGTTCCAACTCACTGCAAATGGTACAGGAGGCCAGTAAGTGGGGAGCCTGCAAGAGAAGGACTTCTTTTAGAAAGATGTTTTACAGGACTTTTTCTGCATCATTAACTCCTCTGGAATCCTGAATATAACATGAAGAATTTCCAAAAAAAGTAGCTACTGTTTAATTTTAAATCACTTCAAAGAGCCACAGTAGAAAGAATCAAAGTAAGCCAAAAAGACCAGTAGATGTGAAATTCGCCAAGGGGAAAGGAAAAAAAAATCAAGAAGGTTGTAACAGATTTGACCATGTACTGAAAATGCCGCTGATTATTTTACTAATACAGTGTTTTACTGTTCCGTGCGACTGAAATAAGTCTCTGTATTCATCAGAACATAGGATATTTTTATTACAATATTTGTGTCAGAGTCTTTTAAAAAGAAACATATTTCAAACCTTGAAAAGAATCTCTGTCTTAAAATGGCCCTTGATGTGTACCTGTGTATGTTTTACTATAAACAGATATTTAAATGGAAGTCATGTTGATGAAAGGAGTAAAAAGATACTGATAACCTTACTCTGATCCCCAACATGCAGTTTTGAAAAAAAAAAAAAGAATGTAACTTTTAAAAAAGCAAAGCAATTTGGAGGGTGGGGAAAAGTAATAAAGTTGGGATATTATAATGGTTGTCTAACTTTAAAAATAATAACGATAATAATAATTGGTCTTTAAAAATGTCTTTGGTATAAAATCTGCCCAGGAGAAAAGAAAGAAAGCCTCCTAAAAATGCTAAATGCCCAAATACCAAGAGATCAAAAACCATCTGGAAAATGTCAGATAATGGTATCCACCCACCTTAAGAAAGCCAGTAAACTTTGTCTTTAATTACTGTTTAGGATAATCAGCTCAAATGGAAATTTTGATTCGAAAATGCTCAGAAGACAAAGCTGGATTAGGAACGAGATTTTAAAAGTCTCCTTGAAAGACCATCTGTTTACAGACACCCTTCTCACACCCCACCTCGCCCTTGACTTGGACCATAAGTTCACAGCAGAAGCCCCGCTGAATTTAAAGACGTACACGCGCTGCTGCCATGAAGCCTAGTTCCCACGTCTATGTTCTGAGCTGGCCTCAAGTTTCCCTGTTATGTAAGCACTCTGGGGCAATAAAGCTTCACTTGGACCCAGCAGTCTGTGAGTCTCTAAACATTAGTCTGCCTAACTGTACAGTTCTTTTATTGGCAATGGACAGCGCTGGTGTTTTATTTACGTTGATCACATTGTCGATGCTATATGGAATAACCATTTAGTAGCCTATTAGCCTGTAACATTTTTATTACTGTTGTTAAACATCATTACCCATACTGAACTGTGCAACAGAAAAATCAAGTCGGAAAATCTAAATACTCAGAACTACCGAGCTGTTATTCACCACCCCCCAACCCTGCCCCAACACACCCATGTAATCTGTAGATTCTAATGAGAAGAAAGAAAAACAATGAGTTTTCACTTCTCACAGATAGAGGTCACTAATGGCCTGGATTTGAATTGCTGTGGCAGAAACCACAAAGTTATTAAAGTAATCTAGTGAAAAATGAACTTGAATAGAAATTAAAGATACTGAAATACGGTTATCCAGAAAGGTCTGACCTGAATGGAAATGAAATTACATCACCTTGACCTTTGTTGCATCTTCTAAGCAGAGCAAAACCAAAAGAGAGCTGCCAGGCACCCTTGCTGTTTTTTAACTTCAGACACTGGGGACCGAGGAAGTGGCAATTCTTCCTTGCAGAGCATAAAGCTGAAGAGTCGGGAAGAGGAGATGTCCACACCGGGTCTCTATAGAATAAGGCTTCTGCACCTCTACATGCCTAAGCCTTTCTTGAAACCAAGCTTCAGACTTGGAAGATATAAAGTTGCTTTCGGGAGATGTGGCTAAATCCTAAATCAAACTCTCCAGCAGGCCAGAATATAAATGTAAGGGTATCAGAGGAGGTTCAAATTAGATCCAGCCGGTCAAAGGCAAACCCGGATAAGATCATAGTATCTGAAACCCGGCATACAGGAACAGCCATGCCTGTTTGGGGGAACCTGAGGCAGTGCAGCAGGATATCATTTGGAAATCTACTTTCTGGTGTTAAAAGCTTCCCCAGGAATTTCTAAAACTGCATTGAAGCTACTGAAATGTTAAGAAACAGGCATCTTAAAAAAAAAAAAAGAAAACAACAGCATTCCTTCCATGCTAGGCTTGTAATAGGTCTGCTACAGTGCAGATAGTTCAATTCTTTTTCCAATTTCTTGTACCTACTGCCAAGAGACATGGAGTGATGTTTGAAAATGCATTTTCCAACCTCCTCCAGTCACAGACCCTTGCAATTCAACATGACAGTATGGTGTTGCATGGTCATCCATGTGATTATTAATAATCCATAAATGGTTTAACCCCTTCCTGCACTTCTGATGCAGGGCTTCTGGTGAGGGGAGGCAGAAAAGTTGTACTGGGGGACTAGTGAGGCGAATAAGCAACTTTTCATAGCATGCCCTAAAGACTCTTTAGTCAAAAACTGATTCTCATCTAATATGGTGGCCTGTCAATCTTATATATCTGGCATGTTGCTCAGTGATCAAAAAAAAAAAAAATAGCCCAGGGCTAACACCTCAGATACTAACCTAAAATTGTACATTTCATACTGATTCATACTGCAAGGACCAAATACATCCCCAGACACATGCCAACCTGCATTCTATCTACCTCAAAATGTTTCGGGGTGGGGGCCGTCTTTTAGCTGGAGATGTAATAAGGTCATACAGCTGAAGTCCATAGACAATACCGGCGGGAGAAGGAAGGTCGCCATCATATTAGCTTTTGGCTGGGAGAAGTTAGGCATAATAAATTTAGCAAGAAGCCTGCGTGCCAGTGGACATGCCCCCAAGGCTCCCTGACCCTAGGTGATTAAAGAGTCTCCCAGCTGAGTGGGGAGCAAGAGCTCCCTTTTAGAAGAGGCTTTGCATACAAAATGCAGCATGTAAAGAAATCTAATCAGCACCTTGCACTCCTGCGCGAGCTTTTACACGGATTTGTGCCTTGTACTTGATTAGCTTACTGGAAGCTTTACAAGAGATTCCCTCCACTAAAATTAATCAAGAGCTCTCGGAGACTGATTTCCATTTACAAGAGAAGGCAGGAGGAGTTTTCCAGGTGAATAAATAAGGATCATAATAAAGATGATGGAGCAACAAACGCCGAGATGCTTGGAAACTGGAAACTCGACTAGGGGAAAGGGAGGTCGGGGAGTTGGGACTGGACCTTTTTTGCTCTCAGGGCGAGACGCAGGAGCTAGTTGACCGGCATAAGAGAGGTGGCTGCTCAGGAAACGTGAGTCCGCTCCCCGCGGCTTGGAGCACACACGCGACCACTCACTACCCCCCACGCCGCTGTGCATCAGGCCACCGAGGAAAACCGGCCTCTCCGCAACGCCACTCACCCTCCACACACACTCACACACCCGGGCAGACGATCACTGCACATCCACACCAACAACGGTTAACATGGTTCCTCTCACCCTTCCGCAATCAAAATGAGACTTCCAAAGTTCCTATTTTATGAGGCCAGAAGGTGAATGGAAGGAGGGAGGCCGGGCTCCGGGTATTCGAAAGAGTGAAAAATACATGCTCCCTTTGAGTGAAAAATACATGCTCCCTTTGCTTCGTCTTGTCGCACCTCGCCCCCTCCCTGCCAAGTAGCTTTCTGGCATCAGCTCAACCCGGCAAGCGAATGAGGATGGGCTCGTATCATTTTTAAAAGATACTAAATTGGGGTGAGAGAGTAGGAGAGTGAGGACGGGACTGAGTGAAATCTAAGCAGCATTTCCCTGGACTGGAGAATACTAAAAGCCGTTGAAGAAAGATTGTAAATGTCCTCCGGGCTCCAAAACGAGGCACCAGCTGGGGCCGAGGGCTCCCACCCGTCCTCGGGGGAGGCTGGCCTCTCAGCCCAGCTGCCCACCCGGCGCGAAGAAGCGCCGGAGATCTCGCCCACGTTCCAGGAGACCTCCCCGCGCCGGGTGCCCCCTCCCGGGAATATGGAACTTCCCAGGATCTGTCTTTCCGCCGGATCGGGCGAGCGTCAGGCGAGGGAGCGGGAGTCCCGCGGACCCGCCGGGCAGGAGAGGGTCGCGGGTGCGCGTTACCTGCGAA
Source organism: Procapra przewalskii (assembly GCA_006410515.1). NCBI lineage: Eukaryota > Metazoa > Chordata > Mammalia > Artiodactyla > Bovidae > Procapra > Procapra przewalskii. The sequence goes on from SJYF01000260.1 coordinate 130,462, forward strand.
GGTTTTGGAGGTCTCCTGGAGGCCCCGATAGGAATCCCGCTCGGCGCCGCGTCCTTCCCCAGATCCAAACTTTTGCTCCGTCCTCCAGGTGGCGGCGGCGGCGGCGGCGACGGCGGCAGCTGCCGGAGCCCGGCCCTGTCGCCCGTAGCGTCGGGGCGCGGGGGTGCGGAGGCCGGAGCCTCGGAGCTACGCGCGCCTCCCCGCAGCCGGCGGGCGCTCGGGCGCCCGGCTCGCCTGGCTCGCTCTCGCCTCCCTCCCCTACGGAGCCGCGGCATCGTCTCCCCGCGGCCGCCTCCGCCACCTCCGCCTCCAGGGCTCGGGCATGCCACTTTCCTGTGGGCTCCGGCCGCCGCGGCCCCCGCCTCTTCTGCCCGCCTGCAGCCTCCCCCTCTCCGCCTCCGCCGAGCCCACGCGCCCCGCAAGCAGGCGGGGAAGCGGGGGACAGCGGCG
>SJYF01000260.1:167232-186658 GCA_006410515.1 Procapra przewalskii
AACAGCTCAATCCATCTCATTATGGATCTTTTTGCAATAACTTTTCTTGTTTTTTTAATCAAAATTTATAAATCAGTCACATTATTTGGTCAATTGAACATTATTAATCATTTTAATAATACCTCAATCCAGAAGAAAAAACTAACGTAATATTTTTATATTTATAGTTAGTGGTAATTTAAAAATGAATCTGTTTGTCTACATATTTTTGTTGTAGGCTAGCATTATTAGGCAATTAATAAAAGACTTACATTCATAAAATGTATTACATTAGGATCCGATTCTGCAGGGGAAGAAAATGGAATTGTATGCTTAAAGATAGATGATGGAATGATTTATAATGAATAATGGGGGTTGTCAAATTGCTGTTATTTGGGTTCCACTATATATATTTAAAAGACACTTTATAATACACAACAATTACATGCTTTGCAACTATATAAATTCAGATGAAAAATTTTAGATGCCACTTTAAAACTGTGTGACATTTATATGGCTTTACAAATAAATAATTCCCTTAAATAACTCCCTTAAATAATAAGGGAGTTCAAGAGCAAAATATCAGAAGATCACCACCAGAAAGAAAGCACAAATTGATGAGTAATCAATTTCTTCACATGCAACAGGGTTTAGGGTAAGGAGTTAGGCACAGTGGGTGGAAGAGCACATTGGCATGGCATGAAGCCCCATTTACAGGGTAAGGGACCATCTCTTCACAGAGGTGGTTAAGTGGAATTTTGCTAATAAATGGGTGAGCAATTGGGGGAAGGAGAAAGCATTCCAGGCAGGAGACGTCATGACCAGAAACTCAAAGTAGAGACAAAGACATCTGTTCCAGGCTCTAGAAAAGACTGTGTAACCAGGATTGAGAAGGTGAGTTGTTAAACAAGAGAGAGGAATGTAGAAAGGGAACTGGGGGGCTTTTCCCCATCTGTTTGAAAGCTGAAGTTTATGCATTTTTCATCAGGTCTACCTTTCTAAAGGAGTTATTAGTAATTGGCTTGAACTGTAACTTTCCATTTTTCATTTAGAGCCAGGGTTGTAAGCATTTTCTGTAAATGGCAGGATAATAAATATTTTAGACATCAAAATCTGTTGCAACCACCCAGCGCTGCTGCTGTAGCCTGAAAGCAACCTCATGGGTGTACAAAATCACTCACTCATGTCCGACTGTTTGTGACCCCATGGACTGTAGCCTGCCAGGCTCCTCTGTCCATGGAATTCTCCAGGCCAGAATGCTGGTGTGGGTAGCCATTCCCTTTTCCAGGGGACCTTCCCAACACAAGGATCGAACCCATGTCTCTCATGTCTCTTGCACTGGAGGTGGATTCTTTACCATCTAAGCCAGCAGGGAAGCCCAAGAATACTGGGGTGGGTAGCCTATCCCTTCTCCAGGGGATCTTCCTGACCAAGAAATCATACCGGGGTCTCCTGCATTGCAGATGGATTCTTTGCCAGCTGAGCTACTAGTGAAGCCCGAAAGCAGCCTGAGGCAATATGTAAATGAATGAACAAAGTACTGCTTCAATAAAACTTTATTTACAAATATTAAAGTCTGAATTTCATATAATATTCTCAAGTCACAAAGTATTAGTTTTGTGTGTGTGCTTGTTTCTAGTCCAACCTTTTTGAAATGTATGAATCATTCTTAGCTCACAGATTGTCAGTGGGTTGGCTTTGGTTCAAGTAGGGCTTCCCTGGTGCCTCACCAGTAAAGAATAGACCTGCAGTGCAGGACATGTATATATAGGAGACATAGGTTCAATCCCTGGGTCAGAAAATCCCTTGAGAAGGAAATGACAACCCACTCCAGTATCCTTGCCTGGCAAAATCCCATGGACAGAGGAGTCTGGTCGGCTACAGTCCATGGGATTACAAAAAGTTGGACATGATTTAATGGCTGAACACACCCATTATACTTAAGTTTGCTTTGTAGTTAAAGCCTGAGCTCAGACTACATGGAGCCCCATGAATCCAGCTCTTTTTCTTTCCTCTTAACACTAAGAATTGCATCAAAATGAGGACTCTGTGGCATAGAGATTAGTTTTTCATTTTAAAAGCTTGAATCATTTATTTATTGGTGCTTCTATATAGGAAAGTCTGAGCAGTACTGACGTCCTTCATTTTAGCAAAGATCTACTGAAAGAGTTTATTCTTAACCACTAGCATTTTGAGCTAAACAGTTTTTTATCCTATGTGGTCAGCATCTAAAATTTTATCTGAGCATTTAAAAATACATTTTACCAACATAATACAATGGGGTGATGGAGAAGGAAACGGCAATCCTTCTGGAGAAGTCAATGGACAAAGGAGCCTGGCAGGCTACAGTCCACAGGGTCACAAAGAGTCAGACACGAGTGAGCGACTATCATTCATTCACTCACAATGCAGTGATCATGGACTCTCTGACTTGATTTTGATTTTTGTCTCTACTACCTAGCTGTTGGGCAAATTATATCATATCACTGGGCCTCAGTTCCTTTGTGTATAATGATATATGTAATAATAGTATGCTTCCTTGGCTGGGTTGTTGTGAGTCGAGACAATGGATTCAAAGTGCATAGCAAGTGCCATGTGATAAAAACACTTTATATTTCAATTATTAACATTAAAAGATTTGTATGAACACTTTTAATTTTTGATTTTAATCAACTGAAAGATTTGGCTAAATAACAAAAGGTTTTAAAGAATTCTCCATATTTTATTATTTTTGATCCTTGACCTGGAAGGCCAAGTAATCTATTTCAAATTCCTAGTGATTGTCTTGGAAGAGGATAATTGTTTTCCTAGGTACTGAGTCATCTTCCCCATTCCTGATCGAATTAAATAGCCAAGGGATTCCTGAACATATTTCTGGCTGATCTCAAGTCTTGCCTGATCAATTCCCTGGTCTCTGTTGCCTGTCATTCTCCGCAACTATAGCTTCTTCCTTCCAGTCTTGTAAGTTAGTCCTTTTCTCAGTTCCAGGATCAGCTTGAGGCTGAAGTTGAGTAAATGTGAAGCACTTTTAAGCCATTCTCTGGTTCTTGGCCTGCAGCCTCCCAAACAATTACTCTTTCACTCGCTCCTTTTCCCAGAGGACACATGGATTTTGCATTTGGTATCCACTTTGGTCTTCTTCCTATTCTCATCCGAATGCCTTTCCTAGACACCCCATTTCCCTCCTGGAACCAGGGTCTTTTCCAGAGTATTTGTGTCTTGCTCATGAATTCTCACCACATGGCTAGAAGCCTGACATCTGGGAAGAAGATTCCCGTCTCCTCTGACAGGATAGTGTCTCCACTTTCCTGTACTGACGTTCCCGAATATTGGGGTGTGGTTTAGTCCCAGGCTCTATCACTTGTCCTGGATTTCTGTTGTGTCCTTGTCAGGAGTGAGACTTGATGTTTTATAACACTGCCTACATTTTCTCATCTGTGAAATGAAGCCAGTAATAGTATTTATCTCATGGGATCAAAGTGAGATGGAAATGAATTAACAGGCATAAATACCTAATGGAACACCTGCACGATTAATGCTCACAGGTACTCAATAGATACCAGATATTCTTCTTATTGTTGCTGTTAAATTTCTCGTAGCAGTTTTTTCAAACTTCTCACTTGAGTCTTGACATTATTATGCCCCACTGGCATACTCTCTGCTCTATAATTTTCAAATGCATATTTTTCAGTTAAAAAAAGTAAATAAAAATTTCAAGCAATTATTAGAGCCAGGTTGATTTGATAAGCCACCTTATTTCACTAAATCTAAGATGACATTGATTATATGACACCATTATTTTCAGAAACACTAAGAAAAAGCACTGTCCAATGAATCATGATCTTCCATTAATTTTTAAGAAGCAATTTAATTTGCTGATGTCAGAGGTGTCAAAATATCAACATATAACTTCGGAATCTTTGGATTATCATATATTTCTTAAAATCACTCCCTAAGTACTTATTGTTTAGCATGTACATACTATCTTCAGGCGTTCTTAATCCCTCCTGCAATTTTGTAACTACTTGCCTTCTTGTGACTCCCAGTCCTCTCTGTCTGGGCAACCTCTGTCTTGGACTTCAGTAGAGTTCTGCTCATCCGCTTGCTTGGTATCTCTGCATAAGTACCACAAAGACACTAGATTCTAGAACACACTGCCACTAATGTGTTCAAAATTAACTCCTTCTATTTCCCCTCATTTCTGGTCTGTAGCCTCTATTGCTTATGCTGATGAATAGTGATCCCACACAATAGCTGTTCAACCCCCAAACTAGGGCTCATCTCTGACCCACCTCGCCCCTCAGCCTGCAGGTTCTGTGGGTCCTGCTTCTCATTCGCTTCTAAGTCACCCCGTGGCTCTCCTCTCGCCCCTGTTCTTTCCGGGCATTTCCTGGTCTGCCTGCTTCCAGCAAGCCCTGTGATGTGTGCATCACCCATTCCACAGAGCAGACTTGCCTTCCCAGATACGTTCAGCGTTCTTTGCACAGAGATCCGGGGCTCCATATTCCCTTCAGCATCGAGCCCCAGCCCCTCCACATGCCCAGGCCAAGCCCTTGCGTGGTCTCCCCAGGCCTGCTCTAACCCTCCTCACTCATCAGCCTCCTCCCACCACTCACTTTTCCTTGGCTGTGCCAACCCCTGACCTGTCCCAGAATGAGCCATTTCCTCCCTGGGCGCTCCTTTGCAAAGGCTTCTTCTCTCTCTTTCCTTCCTGCCCTTTCTCTCCTTCCCTCTCCCTGCCACCCTCTCTGCTGCCCTGTTTCCCCTCCCCTGCTCTCTCCTTCCCCGTTCTCTTTCTCCGCTGCTGCCGCTTCTAAGAAGCCTCCCCATCCTTGGCTCTGAGGTGGCTGCTGCTCTGTGTTTCCAGGATCTGCAAGCAGCCCTGTAGTTCTAGGCTGTATTTAGCTACCACTTGACTGACTCCTAGGGCAGCTTCTTGCAGGTGGATGCTTTTAGTTTTACATGGCTATCTAACAAAATCCCTCCGAACTCAGTCGTTCAGAACAACCAAGTGTCTGTTCTTCTCTCTCATGGTTCTGTGGGTTGACTGGGCTCAGCTGGAACATTCTCCCTTGAGGTCTTGCCTGGATGTAGTCAGATGACAGTTGGAGTCCTGTGAAGTCTGGCCTGGCCCAGATGGAAAGATGCTCCTCCCCAGACGTGGTGGTGATGCTGGCGGTGGGCTGCGAGCTCACCAGGGTCCGTCTAGGAGTATCTCCAGGTGTCCCATATCCGGGTGGCTTTTCTCTCAGCATGGCAGCTAGGCTCTTAGAAAGAGTCCCCCAAGTGTGAGCTTTCCAAGAGGCCCAAGGAGGTGCTTCTGGTCCTCTGACGGTCTGGACTCAGAAATTCCAGAACTTCTGATGCATTCCAGTGATCAACGTGGTCACAGAGCAGCGCACAGGAAGAAGGATTCCATCCACTGATGGGGTGTCACAAGAGCACGCGGCCCCAGATCGCGGAGGATGAGGGGCGTGGCCACGGCCGTGTTTGGAAGCACCGTCTGTCACAGAGGCGTCTTCCCTCTGAACTCTGTCTTCCCAGCAACAAGCACTGTGCCTGGCACACAGGAAGTGTTAATTGTCCCCTGGGCAGGAAAATAAATCGATTAAAAGCGTGGCCTCTGAATCCGGACCTCCCTGGGTTGCTGTTGCCGGCTGTTCTGTTTTCCTAGCACTGGGGGCTTTGATGAGGTGGGCCTCAATGGTGATAGTGGTGAAGCACAGATAGACTCCAACTCACGGTGGGCTCATGAGGAATAACCGGGATAATATATGTAAAGGCTTTAGGACCACACGCCGGGCTCAAATACCCACCAAATTAGCCGCTGTCACAAACACGGGGGGAGAGGAGAAGGGCTCGCTCTTGCAGTGTTTCCTCTCCTCCTTGTTCAGACCTTCCGAATCTGTTTCTTCTGTGATGAACCAGTGGGCAATACCTGGCTAAGCCCCATGTTGCCATGGTAATTAAATCCCTACACATGACATCCTATTTTGGCAGCCTAGAATACTCCTCTAGTGACATGCATACTGTTGCCAAATGCCAAATGTGTTCAGTGTGTGCTGTATAGTTACTAGCTGCATCCCTGTTTCAAAGTACTGACAACTTTGAACTTTCTCAGGGACTGAGATCCTATCTTATACTGTCTGTGCACGACTGTCTTAGAATCTACACCACCAGAGAGACGTCAGGCGTGGAATAGAGACTTGTCATTAACATCTCATTTTCTTGACATGCTACAAATTAAAGAGTATTTATGAAGAAAGTCCCACTTATCCCGATTCAGTAAAAAACTAGTTTTGGGGATTTTCAAAGAGAATAAAAAGGTCATGGGACATTACACCCAAGAAAAGGCAGAGGCGTGCGCACAGCTGTTTCCATGGTTTCCAAGACAGGAGTGTCTCCTTGCTGGCACCCCTGCTTACATCTGAGCTCCCAAACTGGCTTTTTACCAAGAGAGTCCCTGAGTGGAAATGTGTAAGGTTTGGCAAGAAAAGGTTGCCCCCTGGAAGGGCACTCAATCTCAGCTGGATATCTTTTCAATAATTTGGTTGTGAGCCATTTTTTTTTAGCTTCTCCAGGAGTTGTGAGCTTCCTGAAATCATATGCAAGATCTTATGTGCACGTGTAAAAACATATTTCTTCAGAGAAAACCCCTGGCTTTCATGATGTTCTCCTAGGGATTCCTTGGAACGAAAAAGTTAGGAACCACTGGTTATGAAAACACGGGAAGAACGTGCTGACCCTTGGCACTTCCTGGAGGACGTTTTCATCTGACCAAAGCTGTAAGGGCGCATTTACTTATTACTTCCCCTGCCTTTAGCATAAAACTGGAGGGCAGCATGTACAAAATCCCATCAAACCCATTGGTGGTATTTCCCTATCCTCGTGGTCTGGACTGTGGTAAACAAGAGTTCATGGCAGCCATACTATTGGTCTAAAATTAAAGCCTTGGGAATTTATGGGTGAAGTGCGTATGTCTCTGACTCTATCCTTTTCTTTAAAAGAATGTGGGGACATAAAAAATAAAGAGAGACAACTCTAAATCATATCAATTAAAAAGAAATGTCTTTTTTTTTCGAGACATACGTGTACATGTGCGTGTGCACACACACATACACGTACAGCTTTTTTCCTAATATATATATATATTTTCTCATGAAATGCCACAGAATTATTCACTGCATTTTTTAAAGTGTTCTCAGTATGTGTGATTTATAGGAAGACAGATTTATTTAAAAATGATCAGAGGCCCAAAAGTTCTGTTAACTTGAGAAACCCTTGTAATTACATACCAGAGAAGCCCATCTGTATTATCTTCAGAGGCAGAATTCCTGTGGATTTTAATCCTTAGCCAGCATCTCTGATCAGGAACTGCATATAACTGCAAGTCCATTTCCAAGTGTTTCCTTGTAACTAAGACCCACCCTGTATTAATGACAGCGATGATTACAATAGTGACTTGTTACTCAGCACCCATTCTGTGCCGGGTTCAACGCTAAGTGTCTCAGTGAAACGTGTGGTCCTTTACATATACCATAATGTCATCCAGGAACTGCTTTCTCAGACTGAGGTAAGAATAGCATGCACTTTCCTTCTTTTTAACAGAAGCTGATTTCTGGTATAATAAAACATGCAAGCATTTATGGCAGTATCTCCGAGGGAGAGCTGGAACCTCCAGGCGGCATGGCAGTTTTCTCCAGCACTCTTATTTTCTGAACATTTATTGAGCATCTGCTGTCTCTTAGACATGGTGCTGGGTTCTAGATGATGGAAGCAGGCAAGATAGACACTGTCCCTGCCCTGAAATCGCTTACGGTCTAACCGGGGTGGAATACATAATGTGACGTGAGTGTGAAATGGTGGTCAAGTTGGACATTTCAAGCCGTGAGGCTGGGTCAAAGTTATTGCATCCTGCTCTTCATGGACATGAACAAATGGAGTTATTTTCTGTGAACTCTACCACTTTTGGAGAATATGTTGTCTTTTTTATTCAGTAGGTAAGATATGTATCCAAATTAGAGCATCTTAATTGATTTTCCCTGCTGAGTAAATACCTGTAAAGTTTGTTGGGAGCATTGTTACACACTAGATCCTGGGGCCCACTGTGAGTGAGAACCAGAAAAAAGGGCCTGTTATTTTGAGTTACTCATGCAGGCCTGGTGATAGCTGTGGTCATAGTCGCAACAGTCCCTTCTGCTACAACAAAAGACTGTTTTGTGTTTTTCTGAAAACATGACTTTTCCTTAGCCATTTCTAAACATTCTTACTCAAAACAACATATATGTTGGAGTTAGGCCTGGGGGGGGCGGGGAAACACTGAAGTAGGTGATAGCAGAAGAGACTGGTGGTAAACCCAGAGCCTTGTTTCTCAGATTGAGGCTGCTGGCTTAAAATTATCCTGGGTCCCTGCTAAAAATGTAGATTTCTAAGTCCCACCTGAAATCTCAATCTCAATCACAGAGACTCATGACCCAAAATATGCATTTTAATTATAGGAGTGACTTCCAAGATTAGGGAATATTTAGAAGTGTCCCTGCAAGAGTCAGTGTGGTGAACTGGAAGCCTCAGCTTATAAAGTTTTGGGAGAATGTAGACAGCTAAGTAGCAGGACGCCTTTGGGCCTAACCATTTTAATTATCTGGCTTCCATTCCTTAGTCCTCCCCCTCTGCCTCCTCCTCCAACTAGTCCCATTAAGTTGTATCAAAACATGACACTCTGATAAAGAAGGATGAGTAATTAGGCAGCCTTATTCACAAACACCATGTCAGCTGAGGACAGATTCTTCAGCCGATCAATTAGCATTCAGTGAACACATCATGTGGGAGATTTGAGAAATGGATAAGACAAGGTCAGTGTTTTCAAGAGCTTGCCATCTGCCTTTCGAAAATAAATTTCACTGAAGCTGAGACAAAGAATAGAATACTGAAATGGTTAATACACACAAACACTGTATGAGATCAGAGACAGTCCTCAGCAAGGTTGTCAGATACAACGTCATCAAAGCAGGCTTCAAATGACCCTTTAAGGCAACTGGATTAAACTGTTGGAAAGTCACTAATTGGATATTCTATACAAAAGTCCAGAAAACTGTGATCTGGCTCTCAAAAGAGGAAAAAAAAAAAGTAGTGCTGAAAAGAACAGTCTTAAATCAGCAGATCACAGTCTACTGGCTATAGAAATGTTGAAAGATTATTACTTTAACCTACCTGGACATTATGTCTGTTAATGGTAAACTATACCTACGACATTTTACCTGGAAGAATCTGTCCCTGGGTTCTGACTGTGAGAAAGTCAATATTTACTACTAGGCAAATAGTAGCAGAAGGGAATAGGAAAGCACGTTTACAGACCTCTCAGGGCACAGACGGAGTGGGAAGTCAGGGAGAGGATTCATTCTTGTCTCCCTGGGAAGGCCTAGCATATCAAGATTTCACCCCACATCACCATCCCACCCTTTGGATTATGCTGTGGGACCCGAATTGCCAAATGTCACCGCTGACTACCTTGAATGAGTGCATTCGAAGATGTGATAATCTGAGAGACTCACACGGGAGAGAATACTCAGGTGGAGAAGAGGACAGAGCATGCTATAAGCCTCCTATTGTCCATAGCTCTAGGGTTTTTTCCAAATAATGGGAAACTGACTTTGCAACAGAGATTAAAAGAAGGCTAGTGTGTGTGGTGTGTGCTCAGGGAACTCTTTGCAGCTTCTTTGTGACCCCCATGGACCGTAGCCCACCAGGCTCCTCTGCCCACGGGGTTTCCCAGGCAAGAATACTGTGGTGGGTTGCCATTCTCTCCTCCGGGGGATCTTCCCGACCCAGAGATCGAACCCACATTCCGTGTATCTACTGCACTGGCAGGCAGATGCTTTACCACTGAGAAAGTAGGCTTTAGAAGGTAGCATTTTCAGAGACTGATATGAAAGTGATGAGTACCCAAAGAAAATTAGGAACCGGGGACGTTCACGTGAGGAAAACCCCTCGTGTAAAGTGTGTAACACCCAGCACAGCCAGCGTCTGCTGTGGCATGCTCATTTCTTCCTTGCTGCTACTGCTGCTAAGTCGCTTCAGTCGTGTCTGACTCTGTGCGATCCCAGAGATGGCAGCCCACCAGGCTCCCCCATCCTTGGGATTCTCCAGGCAAGAACATTAGAGTGGGTTGCCATTACTTCTCTGCTTTCTGATGAGCAGAGTGTTTCCTTAAACTTTCTTGTTCTCTCCACTCCTTCACTTATTGTTCCTCCAGAGGAGGGACAGCATTGTCAGGATGCCGGGTTGAAATCTCTTCCTCTTCCGGGTTAGCCTCCTTCCAGAGGTCTCTGCCTGCATCCTGGCCTGGCCTTTATGCTCCACATTTGACAGGGACAGACCACCCCCCCCCTCCCTCCGCCAATGTCAAGAAGCCTGGGGTTGGTCAGTGCTGTCAAGGTTTTGGGGGTGTATGACTCATTCTGGGGTTGTTGGTAAGAAACCCATTGTGATCACGTATCTAAGCCACATCCTCCAGTTTAATTTTTATTGAGTAAAGCAGCTATTTTGATCTCCACATGCCTGGATTCATTGTTTATTTCTCAATTGTTTTGAAGTTGGGCAGGAAAAAATATTGTTTAATGGTCCATAGCTAACCTGGACTAATAGGAAAAGTTACGTTTCACCTCCAGTTTTATTTTAGATTACTCATTTTCATTGTATCTCACAAAGGTGGATGCACCATGGGAAGGTGTTGCATCTGCAGCTTCACACTTTTCTATCCACCAACGCCTGTGCAGAGAGCAGCTTCCTCCTAGGACTCAGCGGTGGCCTCGGCCAAGCTGAGAGAGGCAGGTAAGGAAGCAATAACTCAAGGTCAAAAGTTCACGAATTGTGTAAGATCAAACCTCCCCTTTCCCATGTAAACCAGGAGAAGATAAGCTTGAGAGAGGAAGAAGGAAGGCCCTGGAGTTTCTGCAGTGTCTTCGCCTTAGAAGGTTTTAAAGAATTTTGAGAAAAAAAAGTCTATACTGTGTAGGTTTATACCAACATCCCTAGAAATTAAAAAAATAAACTTAGCTTTGGGTTTTCAGGAATGGGAGCCGTTGTAGGTCATTGCCATCTTCACTTGCTTAGCTTCCAAAATTCCAAGGCATTTTGTAACCACATTGCTACCATCTAAGGGAATTCTACCGAAGTTCTGGTTTGAGCACTGAATTTCTCAGGATGGGAGGGCTGGTCTACTAATCTCCCGAGTGATGCAGGCCACAGGCACCTCTAAAAGTTTTTAAGCCAAAAGAGGCTGAAAGGTCGAATCCTGACAACTCCCCTGAGAATTAGAGTCACTTCATTATAGAAGACTTAGCTGTGGGTTTGGAATTCTCTAATGAGTTGAAATCCACCCTCAGTCAATAGGCAAGTATATAACCCTGAACAGCTTCCTTAACTAACCTTAGATTTACTACATTTTTTAATCTGCCAAACTGGAGTAAAATATCTCATAGCAAAATAGTCCACATGAAAGTGAATTGAAGGTATAAACACTCAATATATGTTAGTTGAATAAGACATCAGAAAGGGTGGAGTTTCAGACCTTAAAGAGGCATTAGCGGGCATCCTGTCCTGCATCTCAAGGGACAAAGGATAGATAACAATGAAGGGGGCTGAGAAAAGAAGAGAAGCAAAAGGCGAAAGAGAAAAAGAAAGACATACCGATTCAAATGCAGAGTTCCAAAGAATAGCAAGGAAAGATAAGAAAGCCTCCCTCAGCAATCAATGCAAAGAAGTAGAGAAAAACAATATAATGGGAAAGACTAGAGATCTCTTCAAGAAAACTAGAGATACCAAGGGAACATTTCATGCAACGATGGGCTCAATAAAGGACAGAAAATGTATGGTCCTAACAGAAGCAGAGATGTTAAGAAGAGGTGGCAAGAATACACAGAAAAACTATACAAAAAACATCTTCATGACCCAGATAACCTCAATGGTGTGATCCAGACATCCTGGAATGTGAAATCAAGTGGGCCTTAGGAAGCATCACTATGAACAAAGCTAGTGGAGGTGATGGCATTCCAGTTGAGCTATTTCAAATCCTAAAAGATGATGCTGTGAAAGTGCTGCACTCAATATGCCAGCAAATTTGGAGAATCAGCAGTGGCCAGAGGACTGGAAAGGGTCAGTTTTCATTCTAATCCCAAAGAAAGGCAATGCCAAAGAATGTTCAAATGATCACACAGTTGCACTTATCTCACACGCTAGCAAAGTAATGCTCAAAATTCTCCAAGCCAGGGTTCAACAGTATGTGAACTATGAACTTTCAGATGTTCAAGCTGGATTTAGAAATGGCAGAGGAACCAGAGATCAGATTGCCAACATCCATTGGATCATAGAAAAAGCAAGAGAATTCCAGAAAAACATCTACTTCTGTTTTATTCACTGCACTAAAGCCATTGACTGTGTGGATCACAACTGTGGAAAATTCTGAAAGAGATGGGAATACCAAACCACCTTACCTGCTTCCTGAGAAACCTGTATGCAGGTCAAGAAGCAATACTTAGAGACAGACAAGGAACAACACACTGGTTCCAAATTGGGAATGGAGTACATCAAGGCTGTATATTGTCACCCTGCTTATTTAACTTATATGCAGAGTACATCATGAGAAACGCTGGGCTGGAAGAAACACAAGCTGGAATCAAGATTGCCAGAACCATCAATAACTTCAGATATGCAGATGATAAAACCCTTACGGCAGAAAGCTAAGAACAAAAGAGCCCCTTAATGAAAGTGAAAGAGGAGAGTGAAAATGCCGGCTTAAACTTCAGCATTCAAAAAAAGAAGAATATGGCATCCGGTCTCATCACTTCATGGCTAATAGATGAGGAAACAAGGGAAACAGTGAGAGACTTTATTTTATTTTATTTTTTTGGCTCCAAAATCATTGCAGATGGTGACTGCAGCTATGAAATTGAAAGACACTTGCTCCTTGGAAGAAAAGCTATGACCAACCTAGACAGCATATTAAAAAACAGAGACATTACTTTGCCAACAACAGTCCATCTAGTCAAAGCTATGGTTTTTCCAGGAGCCATGTATGGATGTGAGAGTTGGACTATAAAGAAAGCTGAGCACCAAAGAATTGATGCTTTTGAACTATAATGTTGGAGAAGACTCTTGAGAGTCCCCAGGACTGCAAGGAGATCAAATCATTCAATCCTAAAGGAAATCCATCATGAATATTCTTTGGAAGGACTGATGCTGAAGCTGAAATGCCAGTAGTTTGGCCACCTGATGTGAAGAACTGACTCACTGGCAAAGACCTTGATGCTTAGCAAGACTGAAGGCAGGAGGGGAAGGGACAACAGAGAATTAGATGGTTGGACGGCATCACCAACACATTGGACATGAGTTTGAGTAAACTCAGGGAGTTGATGATGGACAGGGAGGACTGGCATGCTGCAGCCATGGGGTTGCAAAGAGTCGGACACGACTGAGCGACTGAACTGAACTGAACTGAGGTTTCTAGAATTATAGAGATTCAGTGCTGGAAGGTTCTTGACAAATTTGTCTACAATGCCCTCTGGGGTAGATGGACCTACAGCCTGTCATACACAGTGAATTAAGTCAGAAAGAGAAAAACAAATATCATGTATTAATGCATTTGTGTGAAATCTAGAAAAATGGTGCTGATGAACCTATTTGCAGACCAGTAATAGAGATGTAAGCCTAGAGAATGGAAATGTGATGTGGTGTTGGGAAGGGGCAGGTGGGATGAATTGGGAGATTGGGATTTCTACAGATACACCACCATGGGTAAAGTAAATAGCTAGTGGAGAGCTGCTGTATGGCACAGAGAGCTCAGCCCGGCACTCTGTGGTGACCTAGATGGGTGGGAGGCAGGTCCATGAGGGAAGGGGTATATATACACACATATAGCTGATTCACTTTGTTTTGAAGCAGAAATTAACAAAATTTTGCAAAGCAATAAAAAAAAAATCTTAGGTCCACAGATATTAAGCAACTTCTGATAGTCACACAAACCAGAAGGCTTGGAACTGGGCTGAGAGGCCCAAATTTTCTATTCTAGTTGAATGCTTTCCCATGATTTTGTGGTTAAAACAGCAGCGGAGGCAGAGAAACATAGCATCCCTGATGAATGAGGAAAAATATTCCAGAGTGCTCTCCCCACATTTTACCATCGGCAAAGCCAAAGTCAACAGTGTAGAAATTCCTTCTGTCGGTCGGATGAAACATGTCCCCTGCCCTCCTACCCAAGGCACTTGAATGAGCACTTGTGATGAACATCATTGGAAGCCAGCCTGACCATTGAATTCACAAATAGTTTCGTCCCTAGAATGTGGATTGTTTTCTTTTATAGGATCATACTAGGGATAATGATACAATAATTCAAAGTCATTAGCATCAGTTTTATCATTAGGAAAATCAAACAATGCATGGGATATATGTTAGCAGAGTCTTGCTGTTTCTCAGACTGTAAGAGCTGATATGTTTCCAATACAGAGTTTTAGATGAGAGGCAGAGAGACTTGTAGATGACCTTTGATTCCAAAATTCCTACCATGCTGGGCATAAGGCACATTATTTATATTACCTTTATGTCTCTGTGAAGTGTCCATAGTTGAAAGACAGTTAGGGGAGACACCCGCACTTATCTGTGGGTGCCAAAAGATTTATGCAGTTCCAAGGACTCTGAGACACAGAATTCAGAGTGTTCTCCATCACTGGAGATGGAAATAGTGATAAATGGGTGACATCACCCTAACTTCTACCAGATGCTCCACTGTGCTAACTGAACTGTCAGACTCTTCTCCGTACCTCCTGGGACTTGAGACCATCAGGTTCTAAATTTCACCCATCCTGTTTGTTATGTCTTATCCATAATCCTGATAGAAAAGTCCACGAGCTGGCAGAAGGGGGCAAGAAGCCAGACACCCAGGCTAAGTGCTGTCAACGTTTACTCACCGTACTCTCTGGCCAGCTGCAGTGGGATACTGTCAGCTCTGCCGTTCAGTCTCCTGCATTTGCTTATGCTCACCATCAGTAGACTACCATTTTCTTTTCCCCCAGGCTTTGGTCATTTTCACATAATTATGAACTGTGACAGGAAGTCCAGACAATCAGATTTGCAACCTGTCAGCCCACAATATTTTATTTCAAAAATCTACAATCCTTTTGCCAGTTCCTCTCATACTTCAGGGTGTCAGGTTGATGATGTGTCTCTTAACTGGGCACGAGTCCCCAGGAGGCACGCTCTAGCTCTTGGTTAAAGAATGACTTGCCTCTCTTTGGGCTCCTGGACAACTGTCTGTCTGTGCTGTTTCGTTTGTTTGTGTTTTGTTTGTGTGTGTGTGTGTGTGTGTGTGTATAGTGGGGAAATAACACTTCTGATACACCCTGTTCAGGAAAGAGCATCTGCCAAACCATCCTCAGAAAAACAGATCTCAAGGGGAAGTTGTCCTGGGATTCAGCGGTCATTGGGAGCATCTCCAGTTTTTAAAGCTTTACCAGATCAAAATGTCCCACCATGATTCAGGGCCTGCACAAACACAGATGAGGTCCACGCCGCAAGACACATGATGAACAATATCATCTGAGTGTACTTGCTACAGTTTCACCCCAAATGCAGATTTTAAAAAGCACATTTGTGTGTGTGTGTGTGTGTGTGAATTAAACCATTCTGAATAATGGTAAGACCCAACTCCTCTAGTATACAATGAAGAGTTCCTGACCTTTGAATTTTGTAATTAAGAGAAATGATAGATTTAGAGATTAACATAAAGTGGCCAACTTCAAATTGTATGCATTAAGGATATTAAGAGAGAAAACAACTGATGTTTACAATCACCAACACTTCCTAAAGTTGGGATTTAAAAAACAACTACTTAATTTTTAGTTTATATTGGAACATTGATGATTAGCAGTGTTATGCTAGCTTCAGATATACAGCAAAGTAATTCAGTTACATATATATGTGTATATCTGATACATATATATTACTCAACTGTTAAAATAAATGAAAAACTACCATTAGCAGCGACATGGATGTACCTGCAGATTGTCATACTAAGTGAAGTAAGTCAGACACAGAAAGACTAATATGTGGTATCACTTATATGCAGAATCTAAAAAAAAAAAAGATGGGATATTTTAATATAAAAATAGGAAATATGCNNNATGCAATGATAATTTTTCAAATTAATTTCATTTGTCGTTCTGAACACTGTTTTTTACTTTTATTTTTTATTTTTCCAGGCATGGCTTAAAATTTAGACATGGGCCACAAGCAGACTATTGATTCACACCTAGGAAACACTATATATTCTTTCCATTGACAACATAACTAAATTCCCACCCTCAAAATTGAAACCAAAATAGCATTTAGAGAATGGCCATTTTCACCTCTGCTGATTCAGGGGACATTATACAATGACATTTGTGATTAATTCACTCGTAGAAAACAGATTTGACTCTAAAGGCATTATTAAAAATCCCCCTTTGTAGTCTAATCTAGTTTTAGAGCCTACTTTTGCTTTTCTGAGTTTTCTTTTCCTCTCCTATATATGGCTTTTTGAAAAATGAACTTGTTTGGCTTAGAAAAATAAGAGAACATCTGATCAGTTCTTACTCTTCCTGCTTAAAAGCAGGTTTTATTTTCTGGGGAGCAGGGGCCCTCGTGTTCCCAATTTGTCTTTCTCTCCTTCAAGGGAATGTAAATCTGGTGTCTAAACAACCTGGCCAGGCCAATGGGAAATCTTGCAGCTAGAACTGAGCTGAATGCTTTGAAAATGTCCTCCTCCTCGGTTTTCGCAGCAGGTTGCCACTTCCCCTGCCTCAGCCAACATTTTTAGGGACTGAGCACCTGACCTTCCAGGAATTACGGGACCCAAGGGCTGCAGGTAACTCCTTTTGACTAATAGAACCTCTTTATAGTTTCATGACTAGGGCTTGCTCTCCTGTTCTTTTAAAGAAATCATCTTTTGCAGTGGTTTCATTTGGCAGAAAATAGGTCTTCCAGATTTGTTACAAATTACCCATGAAGATAAACAGATTCCGTGCATTTTATTTGAAATGCCACCTTTCAAGTTTTTCAGCTCAGGCTGGTGCTTGTAGAGACAAGGTAGCTGAGTAAAGGTTTGGGAGATGGGTATACAAGCCAAGACTCTAAGAAGTCTAAACATTTCAAAATACGTTTTTAGTGTTTCCGCATCCCATTCATTTAACACACTGCCACTGGATCTAAACATTCGTGGTGAATTCTCTTTAAAAAAATGCACCAGACAATGCAAAATCTCAAGCTTTTCATTTGAAATCAAACAAAGGCTAAAATCAGGCATGGTGAAGTACATTCTCATGCACCAGGAGTATCATCTTTGATATCATATTTGCTCTTTGTTAGAAAACAAGCTGTCTCGCCAGGCAAGATGTTTCATGGTTGCCCATTGCACCTGTCTGTCCCTTGGTTTTGTTGTGTGAACTCTGAGGATCTTGAGTGATTTCAGCCTCTTTAACTGTATTAGCTGCTCTGTCGTGTCTGACCCTATGTGACCCCATGGACTGTAGATCACCAGGCTCTTCTGTCCAAGGAATTCTCCAGGCGAGAATGCTGAAGTGGGTAGCCATTTCCTCCTCCAGAGGATCTTCCTGACCCAGGGATGTAACCCAGGTCTCCTGCATTGCAGGTGGGTTCTTTAACATCTGAGCCAAATTCTTACAGTCTCCCAAATTATCAAGGGCTGGAGGACCCATCAAGGACCCAAGTAAAACCTGGTATTGCTGTTATAACTTGGCATTGTAATTATAACTCAGGGAGAAGGCAGAATGGGGTAAACATGCAAATTCAGGATCCAGACATCACACTCCAAATTACACAAACATCTCTAAGTCAACACCTCCTCTTTTTATCAGTAAAGACTTCATCCTTTCTGTATATTTTCTCCATGATGAGGATACTTGAAGGTAAAATACTTTGCAAATCATCTCTAAGGCTGCCCAAGCATCTCTACTCTTGGGAATAACCTTTGTAATTATAATACTGACAGTGGGCACATGCTGAGTGCTTTCTTTTGGTACTAGGTACTTACTCAGTTCTTTGTATGCAATAAATAAATGAATCCCGGCCATTCTATTGGACTTTCCAGGTTGCTCAACAGGAAAGAATCAGTCTGCCAATGCAGGAGACACTGGTGATGCAGGTCTTATCCCTGGTTCTGGATGATCCCCTGGAGGAGGAAATGGCCACCCACTCCAGTATTCCTGCCTGGGAAATCCCATGGGCAGAGGAGCTTGGCGGGCCATAGTCTATGCGGTCACAAAGAGTCAGACAGGACTGAATGAGTGAGCACACACACACACACACACACACAATTCTATTATCAATATCTCCATTTCACAGATGAAGAAACTGAAGTTCAGAGAAGTGAATATCATGTGGGTATTCTCCACCTGGAAGCTATTAATACTTTGAAACATGCATTGTTGACTTTTGTGCTCTAGGTGAGGGTTAGAAGTTGCGTGTCTCAGGATAAATCTACACTGACACCATTTTTTAATTATAAAAAATTGTTTGCTGTAGGCCATTTCTAAGTCTCTGCTGAGTTTGTCATAATATTGCTTCTCTTTTGTGTTTTGGCATTTTTGGCCATGAGGTACGTGGGATCTTACCTCCCTGACCAGGGATTGAACACTCACCCTCGACATTGGAAGGCTAAGTCTTAGCCACAGGACCACCAGGGACATCCCCAATGGTGACATCATTTATTTATTTATTTTTTTCATTTCTTTTTCTGAAGGTTTCTGGGAGTGCAGGAAATGAGTGTGAAAGTGCAGAGGGCAAGGCAGAGAGTTGTGGCCTCAGGGCATTATAAGCCCTGCCCCACTCCAGCCAGTCCCAGCCAGCGGATTCATCTTCCACACCATTTTTTAGACTAGTCTCAGCCTAGTATCTTCCAGAATTTCCTGTCTCATCAACTCAACTCTCTTTCTACTCTGCGCCTGCCTTGTTTTCACCATAACCTCAAACTATACCTGGAAATGGCTTCAGAAAGGGATTCTTGTTTAGTTTAAAATGCTTCTAATTTCTAAGTCGGAAAATATACTCCTTAAAAGTATAGGCCAGACCTTCTATTTCCCTTGTCTTCCCCTTCCTCCTGATCACTCTTTCCAATGCTTAACCCTGGGCCTAGAACAGTCATTGTGAAATGTATACTTTCTTCTGTGTGATTATTCTAAGTCTTGGCCAAAAGGAATGGGCTTGAGTTTTGGCAAATGGGTATAAACTACAATTTAATTTTTTCTGTTGGAAGTGTAGGGAAATAACACATCTTAGATGATCTTTTAGAAAAGGCAGGCACTGTTCTGGCTTTTGTGGAAAAGGCAGAATACTCTCCACCCGACAAAGAATGAAGAGGCACCTGTTTCTTTTTGGAACAGAATTTTCTTACTCAGAAATT
>SJYF01000260.1:186696-201221 GCA_006410515.1 Procapra przewalskii
CAACAACTATACAAAAAAAAAAAAGCAACAACTGTACAAAGTCATGAAGTTAACACAAATTAAAACTTTTTCTGAAATTCTGGCCCATCTATCATTTTGAATTTAGAAAATACATTCCCATTTTTAATCTTTTATGTTAAAAATCCAGACAAATTTAATCAACATTGTCCTCTTATGTTTTTGGCCCACTGCTAAAAAGAGAAAAATTTAAAAGAAAAAAAAGCTTTGTGCCACCAGTTTCAGAGCCAACAGAAAGTTACTCAAACGAGGAATATCGGCATTATGAAATACTAAAAAAGGGATTTTACATTCTGGGATAAGTGTTAAAGCTTCTGCTTTACGTCTAAATAAAGTTGAGCCTGGGCTCCTGTAATTAATCTGCTGAGTTTCCTGAAGATATCCTCTAATATCTGGGGAAAAAAAGTATTTCCTGTATCAGAAGCATTTTTAATAGCTCTTCTAGTGAAAGTAGAATGGTCACATTTATTTCCCAATCCAATGTGCCAAAATTGCTGGGAAAGTTTTTTCCTCATTGTCTCAGCATTAAATCAACATTTGAAAAACGGAGACCTTTTTTTTTTTTTTAAATTCAAAGAATTAATACCCAGGTCATGGGTAATAGAAATCTCACCAGCTTTGGTGCACTGGGCTTATGAAATTGAAACAAGTGACTCTATTCATTATTAATAAAAATATATGGTTCTGCTTAAACTAAATATCAAAGTCCTGGTTGAGTCTTAGGGACCCAGTGACTCCATGATATAAGGCCCCCTTGCTGCCCTTTTATGATTTTCTGCAAAGCTCTTCACACAATTTAGCACCTTGTAATCAGTGGGGACCTATATATCAAGGCGGAAGGAGGGTAAAGTATGTTTTGTTAAACAAAAATTATGAAACACTCCATTGTGCCATATAAATTACAATTTCTTCTCTACTTTTCTGCTTTCAGATTTATAGCATCTATCTGATGTTGACACTGCTTTTTTATATAAAAGAAAATCTGACTATTTACATATATGTAAAAGAGATCTACTGGTTTAAAATATTATCATTGGGATGTTAAATCCTTCAACCCAAGAGTACTTGTCTCTGAGCAATCTGGCATCTGTTGGTTGTTAGTATCTTAAAAAGTAGTTTCTCCACAATTATTTGTATAAGAATTGGCAACATGATGGGTACGTTTAGTTAACTGAATCACAGATCTAAGTAGTTAACTTCCTTTTATTGCAAAGAAAACTGGATGATACAAACAACAGACTTTTCCCTTGCAAACCCATTATTTTAAAACACCACACCCAATTAAATAAATAGATGAATGACTATAGGGTAGATAGAGAAAAAGACAGAACCCAGATATACAGAAATTTTTGCTCAACTTTCTTTCCATGTTTGTCAAAACTTTTTTGGATTCACCAAAAATCTGGTATATTATTTGCCCAGTGGTCTATATTATTGAGTCCAAATGTTTGGAGATATGACTAATTTTAGACTTTCTGTATATCAATCATAAAATACATGAAAGGAGTGCTTTTTTGTTAATCCAGTGTTTTGGATCTCATTCTAACATGGGCTGCTGTATTGACAGTAAGTTAAATGGGCACCATTGGCTAGGAGTTAGATAAGAAACTGGAAAGGGGAAATTGGCAAAGACATCTCCATTGTTATGAATTAATATTTAAGAGATGATTATAAAGATACTTAAATCTGTGAGATTGTGAGCGTTTTTAAGACTCTAAAAAGAAAGTCTTAGTGACTTCAGAATCATTTCACATTATTAATTAATATTAACATCACATACATTAAAATTTCCTATTTAAGTCTGTCCTCTCTACTAGGCTAAGTATTTTACTTGCCTTGTCTCATTCAATCCTAGGAAAGAATTCCATGAAACAAATATTATTCTCCCATTTTACAGAGAGAGAATGAAGTCTTCCATTTCTATAAATTGTTTCCCATATGTTTGCTTTGTTTTCTCTCTTTTTAAATTTATTTCTAACTTTCTTGTGCTTTTTGGTTCCCTATTATGCACATGTTAACTTTTAAGAAATAAATGTTATTTTAAAAAGCTTAAAAAAATAAATTAAAAAAATAAAATAAAATTGAAGCAGAATTGATGTACATTAGTATACTAGTTTCTAGTGTACAGCATAAGTGATTCACTATTTTACAGATTATATTCCATTGAAAGTCATTTAAAAACAATGGCTATCATTCCTTTTGCTGTGCAATATGTCCCTGTTGCTTATCTATTTGCTTTATAGTAGATTGTATGCCTTCATCCCATCCCCTGATCTTGTCCTTTCCCTCTTCCTTTCCCCATGGTATCCAGTAGTTTGTTTTCTATATCTCTAAGTCCGTCTAAAAGCATACTTCTTTTCAATAAATGATGCTGAATATCCACATGCAAAAAAAAAAAAAGTGAATCAACTCATAGACCTTATACCACTCAGAAAAATCAGTTCAAAATAGATCATAGATATAAATGTAAAACTGTAAAATTTCTAAGAGATAACTGGAGAAAATCTAGGTGGTCTTGGATTTGGTGATGACTTTTTAGATGCAACATTAAAAGAGTGATTTATGAAAGGAATAAGTGATAAGTTGAACTTTAAAAAAAATTGTGTTGGAGTATAGCTGATTTACGATTTGTGTTAGTTTCAGCTGTAGGTTTGCTTCTGAATGGAGAAGCCCAGAACTACTCCTCACTGGAACCTGAGTTAATAATTTTTGTCCTGTCACATCTTTGGCCTCTGAACTTCATCCCCACATGATCCTGTTATTTGACATTTTTTTCCCAATTTTTTTCAGTAAGCAAAAGGGGTTTAGCTTTTTTTGTTGCTTGCGGAAAGTCAGCTAACATCTTTACATTTTTTTCAATGGAACAATACTTGATGCTTAACGGTAATGTCCTTTCTTTTCAGAAGGTAAGCTGTCTGATTGGAATCAAACTTGCCAAAGTTTATGCTAGTTCAGTTAAATTATTCTCAAAGTAGCTTGAAAGTAAACTGAAGTACAGTGGAGCCTCTGGTCAGTTTTAAAGAGAGGGCAGGAAGGGGCTTTGCATCAGTCGAGTGTTACTCACCCTTCTGCAGTTTCAGACACTGTGCTGGGCACTTTATTTAAACTTCAGGGAAAGCTGGTTACAGTGGCTACAATAGGCTCATAGAAGAGAAAACTTGGATTCAGAAAAATAGGCCTGAAGCTGCCTACATGGAGGTAAATCAGGATGGCCTGACAATGGGGCTCTTTCTGTCTTATATTCTCCTTCAAAGCAAACCCAAAGACACATATATCTTTGATTATCGTTTTGGTCCCTTGGACATTTTCAACGTCTTTTCAGCCCACTCAATACTTAAAGCATTGCAATCTTGCTTTCTTAAAAGGAAAATACCAGGAATTTATTTCATGGGCAGGTTAATAATGATTGATAATATTAGTACTCAGGAATTGATTTCACAAAACAAATAAAGCTTTTCCTTTTGGTTGAAAAGTTATTAGAAATCTAAAGACCTGGATGAACAAAAGACAGAAGTGTTCCTAATTAAGCCATCGTGCTTTGATGTTATGTTAAATGGTTTAGTGAGAACTGAAATGCAATAGGCACCAAAATGAATCTTTTTTCCCTACTGCTCTAGCCTCTCATATTTCATGTACATTTAAGTTTGAAATATTGAAAGAAAATGAACAAAATGCAAATATACTCCATAATGATGATGTTTTTCTTTTTCTCTGTATATTTTCTGCCTCTCCATAAAGACAACATAATCTTATTAATTAGCACAAATGGTTTTAAAAACCACCACTTGCCAGGGTGTTATTCCCATTCACTATTTCCACAGTGTTGTGTAAAGTGAAGGTTTTGCACAGAATGCTCAGCCAGGCCTGCCAGCAGCTGAATTGCCATGTGTGGGCAGCATCTGTTAGAACCTGATCAGTATACATCCTGTGGATAAGACGTGTGAAGAACATAATAAAAGAAAGATGACCTCTCTTAGATAAGATACATTTGCTTCGGGCTTCTGCTGTTAGTAATAGTATTTAGCCTGTCTTATAGTAATTTAAATCAGTGTCCTAAGGCACAGAATAATTAGGTATTTCCCTACATTGTAACAAATGGCCCTGGCATATTTCTCCTGTTCATTCTATGGCTTTTGATAGTTTGTCATTTTTTTTGTTTTTTAAAGTTGCCTTAAAAGTAAGGGCGGGTAGAATGCAATGGATTGGTTCATATGAAGCTTTTAGGAGCAATTTAAGATCTCTCGGATTTATGAAATTATTGTCCCTGGAGTTAACGTGAATCCTATTTACCTCAAATATCATTATTCTCTTTGCCAGGAACTCTGACAAGCTGAATAAATATAAAAAGGGGGAATCTTGGAAGTAGACAGACAGACTGGTGACTCATGACGGGGTCAGAGCCTTTGCTATTTGCTTAGGAACAGACCTCTCTCCCTGGCTGCTATGGGGAGGAAGTGATGATGGAGAACGGTCAGTCCCAGAGATGTGCTGGAGGCAGCTGGGAGGTCAGGGGTTAAACGTGTGCTATCTCAGCTATGCTGGGTGCAATAACAGCATCAGGCATCAGGAGAACGATCTATCAGGGCAATTAGTCAAGCCGGCCTTGTGGTAGCCCGGATAGATCTGGCTCTGTTTGCGTCTGTTTATCAGTCCAAGATAAGAATTCTTGTGAACCTTTTTGTTACCTTGAGAAAGTAGACACCTGGAAGGTAAACATAAGACAGCAGTGTCTTTAAAAATTGATTTTGAAAAATGACTACAGCTCCCACAACGATTAAATCATCTTTTTTTTTTTTTTTAAAGAAGAGGAATTTCTTTGCTTATTTTTTTTCCCCATCCATTTCTTGGTCTCTTCTTCCCAGAGTACAGATTACAGAATTGGACCTCTTTTGATCAAATGTGGAACTTGACCCAGATGCCTGAGGCAGTGGGGAAGATAATTTAGATTGCTGGGGTCTTGCTTTTTGCCCCAAGATTTTCCTGTAAATGCCACACTTTCCATAAACTGCCCTAGACATTCAAGACATCTATCACTCTTGGTTCACAACAGTGGGCTGATTTAATACATCTTTTTTCTCTTCTGATTTCAAACTCCTAGAGGACACTGGCAAGCATTTCTTTTGTCCTGATGTGATCATACCAAGGGGCACACAAGAGTCAGACATTTTCAAAGGGGATTTCACAAAAGCTCTCTGTGATTTGTAATAGCAGTTGTAGTATAAAAGCGGAATTGTAAGGCCCTGCTGCCTGCCCGCAAGTGAAATCTTCCCAGACCAGGTACTGAACCTGTGTCCGCTGCACTGGCAGGCAGACACTCAGCCTCTGGGCCACCAGGGAAGTCCTCTTTCTACTTCTACACACACTGGCATTAAACTGGATTTGCCCTAATGCACATCAGGAGAGGGGTGTGCCTCAGTCTTCAGCGTCAGTGAGACAATTACTGGGGGCATTTTTGTGAATCTTTCCTAACCCAGTTCGGACTTACTTCATGATCTCATGGTCCCATCTGGCATTACAATTTCTAGTTATCTTCAAATCCAGTTTCCTAAGCTGAAGCCACAGTCCATTCTTCCAGGATAGCAAAGTATATCTGAATAAGAGGAGATTCTTTCAAATTTTCATTATCCTCCACTAGAAAAATCCAAGTCTAAGAGTTAGCTACCCAGAGGTATGCAAGAACCATCTTTATTTTTGACAGAAGCTATCTGTATGACTTCGAAGAATTTATTTAATCTCTCGGAACCACACCTGTTCTCCATGTATGAACTGAGAATAATGGTAGGACCTTCACGGGGCTCTTGTGTGGAGTCAATGAGAGATGGGCTCAGAGACGCCCTGCTTGGTGCTTAGAATACAGGAAGCATCATATAAAGAGCCCAGCATTGTGTAAATACCCGCTACATAGTACATTTAGCAGATCCATTGACCTAGAGGTGGATGAGCTGCCGTATGCTGTGGGTATGCTAAACCCAGATTCACACTATGGCAAAAATAACATAGCTTCTATACAATTAAGATTGTTTTACCAGATTAGATTTTAAAAACTTTTTTTTAAAAAGGGCATTATTTTTAGATGGTGTTCAGGTTTATAGAAAAACTGAGCAGAAGGTGTAGAGATTTCTCATAAACCTCCTGCCCCTACACATGCCTAGCCTTCTCCACTGTCAACATCTCCTACCAGGGTAGCATATTTGTTACAATCAGTGAACCTATACTGACACATCATTATGACCTAAAGTCCACAGTTTACATTAAAGTTCACTTCCGATTAAATTTTTAGATTGTTGAGTACAGCCACAATGGTATCTAGCCATTCATTCAATTATTCATTATTGTTTCTATTTAGCAAATTTACTTTTCCTTAAACTGTGACATTTATTGTAATAATATGATATAGTTGAGGTCTGTAAGGGGCTTACCATGTAGTCTTTATCATTTTTTTTCTGAAGTCTGTTATGTTTAATTTATTTGTGTAAGGGCGTATTATTCTACCACCCACGTGGAGCACATTTCCACCCGGCCCACATCCTATAACTGTACTTACAAGGATTATAAAACAGAGGCTTCTGCCAAAATATAAACGAATGCGTTTTCTGAACCTTCCTATTTATCCCCACAGTAAAAATGGAAGAAGGAAATTTAAATCACAACTCTGATAATTTGTCATTGCAAAGCATTTTAAATAAGACCCTTCAAAAGTTCTTCTAGACAGAAGCTTGTCTTCATTTGTAAGTTATTCTTAGATTCTGAAACTACATCAAAAGCTAGCTATAATGCAATCTGCTTCAGCACAGAACTTGGAATAATCAGATCTGTTGTGGCCCTCAGACTTTCATTGAGTTATTGTTTTCTGAATCTGGCCCCACTGTAAGAAGGGGTGCTGTCGGCTTCACTTCGGGTATAATCAGGACCCTGCAGTCCCTGAGGAAGTGAGTCTGGGTGAGGACAGGCACCTTTATGGACAGACAGTAGTTTTCGGGTTTGAACCTGAATTGGTCAAACTGGGCAAGCCCTCCAGGACTTCCTGGATAGCTCAGCAGGCAAAGAATCTGCCTGTGATGCAGGAGACAGAGGAGACGCAGGTTCAATCCCTGGATCCGTAAGATCCTCTGGAGAAGAGAATGGCAACCCATTCTTGCCTGGAGGACTTCATGGACAGAGGAAGAGGGCTACTGTCCATTGGGCAAGTCCTCCATTCAAAGGAGGTCTGGTACCTGTCTTTTCAGAGCCAGCTGTTTCTTAGGAGTAGGGTAGGAGTGGGGCAGATGGAATAAAGAGCTGGAGAGCATAAGATCAACACAGCCCCCCTTGCCTTCTTTCTCAGTGGTCCCCAATGTGACACATTTCTTTCTACCATGAGGTCTTCTATATGTTTCTTTGAGTCTGTAAAGCAAGCCTCCCCCTTCACATGGTTAAATAGTTCTTTTCAGTCCTTGGCAATTAAAGAGGACCCTTCTGATCTTTACACTAAATCTGATGCTCTTTGCTTGTTTCATAGGTTGCCATGGTATATCAATGTGATTATTTAACGAATTCTTATTTCATCCACTAGAGTAGAAGTTATTCTTGCCTGGAGAATCCTAGGGACAGAGGAGCCTGGTGGGCTGCCGTCTATGGGGTCGCACAGAGTTGGACATGACTGAAGCAACTTAGCAGCAGCAGCAGCAGCAGAGTAGAAGTTCTCAGGGTCAGGTATTAGGTCTCCTTGGCTTTATGTTATGAATATTGGGCATGTTGAAGGTGCTTAAGAAATGCTTATGCAGTGAATTAAACAGGATAGATCTGGTAGCATGGGCTTCCCTGGTGGCTCAGGCAGCAAAGACCCCACCTGCAGTGCAGGAGACCCAGATTCCATTCCTGGGTCCAGAAGATCCCCTGGGAATGGGAGTGGCTGCCCACTCCACAGTATTCTTGGCTAGAGAATCCCATGGCAGAGGAGCCTGGTGGGCTACAGTCCATGAGATCACACAGAGTTGGACACAACTGAGCCACTGAAACACTAGTAGCATTAACAGAAGAAAATAATTATAAGTCATTAAATATTCAGCTTTTCTTAGTATGCAAAATGGTATGTGATGCGAAGTCTAAGGAATTTCAAGAGCTTTGGATATAGTATAAAGAAATGAAAAGTGACTTTCCTTATGATTACAAACAAATCTAATTAATATTTGAACTAATTAATAAGGTTAAAATCAATATAAGCAATGGTAGTTACTTTTTTCATCATAGAAGTTTAATTTTCTGGCTTTTAAGATGAATGAGGGCATCAGTGTAGGTTTGTCTTTTATCTTCTACTTATATTCACAAAAGATCTGAGGGAATCCCAATTTCCTGTAGACTAAATTTGCAGAAATGACAAGTAAAATTCAGTAGATATTCTAAATACCTTAATATTTACTTACACACTGGACAAAATACAGGTACATTCATTCTTGCTAACGATATGTTGTAAAACTGTTGAGTGAAGACTTTATTTATCAAAATGACATGGCTTCTGTAAATACTTTCTGTTCCTAAAGTGACAGCGATATGAAAAACAAAAGTTTGAAAAATCATAACCACTAGTCACTTTCAGATTTCTGGACTCAGATTAGTGATTTATTGAAATAATATGCAAAGACCAATGAAAATCAGATTCCAATGCTGGTAGGTTAAAAACATAATGTGTGACTCAATTATATAGGATTAATCAAATTATCCTAGGGAGAGAAAATAACGTTAAAACATCCTTATCACAAACATTTGCTTCTAAAATTTTTAACAGATGGGATGATCTAAGACACTTTGTGATCTTTATTTTATGGCAACTGCGGTGCTGGTGGCGGTGGTGACGGTTCTGTCGCTCTTGCGGCCCCATGAACGGTAGTCCACCAGTTCTTCTGTCCACGGGATCTCCCAGGCAAGAATTGCTGGAATGGGGTGCCATGTCCTTCTTCAGGGCATCTTCCTGACCAGGGATCAAGCCCATGCCTCCTACATTGCAGGCAGATTCTTTACTGTTTGAGCCACCAGGGAAGCCCATAGCAACTGAAGAACGTACCATATTTTGAGGTGAATTATCGTGATTTAACATTGAATTGCTAAGCAATTCCATGCCACGCATAGGATGAGTAATAACAGAAAGTATTGGCTCAAAGGAGCTCTCCGTGCGATCATATAGAAGAGATGAAAGAAGCCTGGAGAGGTAAAATGTAGTGGAAGGAGCCAGTGTCAGCAGGACTGAGTCAGCTAGCGAGCAGAGAGAAGATCGCATCAGGGTGAACCCTGTAGATCTCAGGAATGAGTCCGCCAAGGCCAGGAGATAACCCGACAGCGAAGAGTCAGATCTCCAGGACAGTGGATCAGGAGGATTCGGGAAACAAGCTGCTGACATTTTAATCCATTATTACTTTGTGCCATCTCTGTCTTTCAGAGGATTAGCTATCTATGTTAATTTCAAATTTACTAGTTGCTGAATACACACACACAGATAGAGAGAGAGAGAGCTTGGCAGGCTATAGTCCATAGGGTCATGGGGTCACCAAGAGTAGGACATTATCTAGTGCACACACACACACATATATTTATATTTGTATTTTAGGTTAAATAATACAGAGGACATTAGTCAAGAGTATGTCTTTCATTTTTTGCTCCAAGAGTGGGTTACTAGATCTCCTTGTAATAGACAATTCCAACTCTGATGTATTTTCACGATTTTCTTTTTGGATTTGTGCATCATTTTAGTTTTAATCCTTCAACTCTCTCAATACTCTTTGTATATTATATAGCCAATATTCCGCAATACAGCTGACCTTTACAATCCAAAATTTACTATGAAGAAGAGCTTTCAGAAACAATTCTTTTAAGGGAGTAGTACTTTTAAGAGATTGATATATGGACTTCCCTGGCGGCTCAGCAGTAAAGAATCCCCCTGCCTATGCAGGAGACATAGGATTGATCCTGGGTCGGGAAGATCCCCTGGAGAAGGAAATGGCTACCCACTCCAGTATTCTTGCCTGGGAAATCCCATGGACAGAGGAGCTTGGCGGGCTGCAGTCTATGGGGTGGCAAGGAGTCAGACATGACTTTGAGACTAAACAAAAGCAAACAATAGTGTATTCATAGCATAATATAATTTTCACTAGAACACACCTTCCCATAATATTTTGATTTCTCAAATATCAAAGGGTGAATGCTCCTCATAAGACACAGATAGCTATACTCTGGTAGATCAAAGCATCTAGGTTATGATAAGAGGCTTACGGTCTCAATATGATTCTATGGTTAGAAATTTATATATATTCATATCTAGCTGATCTCAGGAGTTTCAAAGAAATCTCTAAGGACTGGAACTTGAAATGCATTGCTTTTTTTCTAGGCCAGTTGAGAAATGAAAACATTCTTAATTATTTTAAGCCCATATAGTGGTGTACAATGTAATTAACTCTGATGTGTGATTCACACCCAATTAGAGGGTATTTTAGCACCAAGATAATTGGACCCAGCAGCACCTGGGAAGTGTAATCAAGCAAGTTTATCAACAGAAATTATTGTCTTATGATCCTTTGCACTTTATGTTGTTCAAAGAGAGAATGGTCAAGACATCTGGGAAAAGGTTGTTCATTATTAAAATTTTGTGAAGGTCTGAATCCAGTTCAAGATATTGCTATGTATTTAAAAATCTGTAAACTTTTGCTGTAATTTCATAATCTATGTGCTACTTTTACTAATGACTTATTCATTCCTTATCAGGATGATAATACCCATTCACTTTCTCTGGTAGCCAATGGTCTGTGGTATGTTCTTGGGTCTGTGGTATGTTCTTGGTTATGGGAATAATCTGCTATCAATTTTTTTCCTTTGGATTGTTTGAAAATCAAATTCAGAACTGGAGTTCAGGCGGCAACTCATAGTATGGAATTTTCAGACGGCACCAACCACAAGTTCAAAGGGTTCCTTCCCTCAGGAGAGAGCCTATGGAGTGCATGTCTTCACAGTCCTGGCTGTGGCAGGACGCGTGACCGCCAGGAGGGAAGGAGGATACGAAGGAAATAAGAAAGGAAGAATGCAGGTAGGCTGTGCGTCTAGTTGCCATGGGGCAGGGTCTTCAAAATAGATGGAGCCTTCAGGTATTATCCAAGCACAACTGGTTTCAAAGTTCTCTCTTCTTACCTCCGTTATCTGCATTACAGTAACATGGGATTGTGCCTTTAGAAGACATAACAAAAGCAAGGTCATAGTCATCACATGTACTTTTTGATATGCCAGGGAGCAAGGGCAGGTCACTTAACCAAGCCTGCTTAGATACTTTTATTTCTCATTGGGTTTTGCTTTTGTTTTGTTTTCCTCCTAGTTTGAGTAACATGTCTTGAGAAGACTCTGACAGCAGAGACACTCTACTTTAGTAAAAAGGAAAGTACTCTTTGCTGCCTTATATAGGAAAATCTGATTTCCTCATACCCATGGCTTTTATACAAGGGAAACACACCAGATTTCTATAAACCCTGGCTTTGTTCCTATAGGCAAGTCAGGTCTTTTTTTTTTTTTTAATCTTGTCTAACACATTTGTTCCTCGGTGTGTGGTGGGGGGCGGGGACTGTGCGACCACTTATAATTACATTAGAGTATTTTGTTATTACATTAGTGTCTTTTAGATGACTTCTAATACTATATTTTGGCCCAATTTTAAAACTTAAACAGAGCCAACTAGTCAAAACTACACTAATGCTAAAATTGATGCTAATGGAAGCTGAGGAAATGCTTCTTGAGAATTTAATGCCTTGGCCTATTCATTTGTGACTTAAAGTCACAAATTTTAAATTTAAGAGTCTACTGGGTGGTAGATTAAAAAAAATATAAATATGTATTGCCTTTGGGAAAAGAGGAATGTATTTAAGAAAATAAATTATGAACACAAGTTGAGGAAGTAGAACATAAGTGTCAAGAGATGTTCTTAGTCATCAGAAATAAAGGACTATTGGCAACTGGGTTGATGGATAAAGGATTCCTGTAGGGAGGAGACTGGAGCCCAAAGAACTTTAGGGCAAGTGCCTGGAAAAAAGATGAAGGACTTGCTGTGGCCTTTTCACACTGGAAAAGTCACTGCGTAAAGCATGTGAGCCCAGTCATTTCTGAATAGCAGGTGGTGCTAGTAGTAGGGAACCTGCCTGCCCCTAGAGGAGACAAAAGGTACATGGGTTTGATCCCTGGGTCGGGGAGATCCCCTGGAGGAGGACATGGCAACCCGCTCCAGCAATCTTGCTTGGAGAATCTCATGGACAGAGGAACCTGGAGGGCTACAGTCCATAGGGTCACAAAGAGACAGACATAAGGCAATTTAGCACAGCACACAACCAGCCTTACAACTTAAAAAAAATCACCACATCCCATTCCTTATTGCTGGAAGATAGGAAAGCAAACAAACAAAAAAAGACAATCTTCTATGTACTTCCTTTCAGACAGCCTCACAGTTGTTGTGACCAGCAAACAAGAGAGCAAGAGATATATTTAAAGCTCTGCTCATCTCAACAAAGTAGCAAAATCTACTTAGAAGAGAAGAAAAATGGTGTTCCGTATTACAGTCAGGAATTGTGTGGGTGCAAGTGTGCCTGTGTATGCATATTTCATGCAAAGCCTGGATGTCTTTTTGGAAGGCAAGGTTTACTTTCCAGTGGACTTAGACTCATAGATACACTTTTTAGTATCTCTAATCAGAAGCCACATGTTCGGCATTTGGCAAATTCGCATAGGTGATGTAAGTGAGGAGAAGTTTCATAAACAAATTCCCCATTATTTGCCTCCTGTTGCTGACTTTACTGGAAACCAAAATGGTGGTTTCCAAGCAGTGAGCTTTGTTTTCAACAGCATATTCCATTTTTCAGTAGGAGAAGAAGAAAAAGATAAAGTAGAAAAGACGTCCAATGTTTGGGTCCTTGGGCCTCGTAGACAGTTCCACAAGGAGAAATCAAAACTTTTACATATTGATCTTCAGTGTAAAACTTCTAACTATTGATCTCCGTTTCTCTGTCAGGAGCTTGCAGTTATGCCATCTGAGGTAGATCCTGGCCAGAATGATTTCATATTTAATCAACTCTTTGATGCAGGAAAGTTTTAAAAGCTTATTGAGCATCTCACCATCTCGTCTCTTCTGGTCTTTCCTCTACCGCCACAGACTCTTGCAGTCTTTCCTCTACTGCCACAGACTCTGTGAAGCCTTGGGAAGGCTTTTTTCTTTGATTTGTTTGCCTTCAGAGTTCTAGCTCTTCAGCTCTGGCCTTTCCAGATTTGTGAACAGCCGGAGCACATTTAAAAAACCCAACAGTGCTTGGCCAACACAAACTAATTTTCATGCAATATCAACACAGTTGCCATGATGTGCAGTCTCCCTGACATCTCCACTCCCCTTCTGTGCGTGACTTAAGGCACAGGCTTAATGCTTTGGGGCGCCTGGGATGGCATCCTCAGAAGCAGATGGGCCAATAAACGTACACAATGTCTCAGAATCTAAACAGAGCAGCAGGTTTAACTTTGTAGCCTATTTCCCCATGAAAATACAGACTTTTAAAGCCTGACTCAGTGAAAGGCTCTTCAAAGCTTTAAACCTTGAAATTTTTCAGTGGATGTGTGCTGGGATTGGGGTAGTCCCAGTAATAGAATATTCTAGAATAAGACATTTATAGTGTAAAAAGTGTAGGGGGCTCAGGCACTTATCTGAGTGATATGATTATTTAACATGAGAGGGAAACATTTTAAAAACTTTAGAAGACAGATAACTTCCCAACTCTTTTCTTTTCCCTTGGCTGATGTGTAGATAAAGTATGAAATGCTGTGACATTTGGAGACTTGTTCTCCAGAAGTCTCCTTGATAAAAAGGCAAGTGTTATAGTGTTCCTTTCATGTGCTATACAGGTGCTTAAATAGAGTAGGCTTAGACTGGTGACTTGAAGGAAATTTTGCACTTGCACTTGCTGCCTCTAAGATTAGAATAAAAGTTTTACTTTTAAATAGAGGAAAAGGGCACAAGGAATATTCTCTTGACAGAGAGAATTGAGGAGAAAAAGATAATAATGTTGAACAGGTTTGAGCCCAGGCTTGCAAAAAAAAAAAAAATATTCCTGCATTTCTTCTCAGTTCAGTTCAGTTGCTCAGTCGTGTCCAACTCTTTGCCACCCCATGAATTGCAGCACACCAGGCCTCCTTGTCCATCACTAACTCCCAGAGTTCACTCAGATTCATGTCCATTGAGTCAGTGATGCCATCTAGCCATCTCATCCTCTGTCGTCCCCTTCTCCTCCTGCCCCCAATCCCTCCCAGCATCAGACTGTTTTCCAATGAGTCAACTCTTTGCATGAGGTGGCCAAAGTACTGGAGTTTCAGCTTCCGCATCATTCCTTCCAAAGATAGCCCAGGGCTGGACTCCTTCAGAATGGACTGGTTGGATCTCCTTGCAGTCCAAGGGACTCTCAAGAGTCTTCTCCAACACCACAGTTCAAAAGCATCAATTCTTTGGTGCTCAGCCTTCTTCACAG
>SJYF01000260.1:201358-215123 GCA_006410515.1 Procapra przewalskii
TTTAATTTCATGGCTGCAGTCACCATCTGCAGTGATTTTGGAGCCCCAAAAAATAAAGGCTGACACTGTTTCCACTGTTTCCCCATCTATTTCCCATGAAGTGATGGGACCGGACGCCATGATCTTCGTTTTCTGAATGTTGAGCTTTAAGCCAACTTTTTCACTCTCCACTTTCACTTTCATCAAGAGGCTTCTTAGGTCTTCTTCACTTTCTGCCATAAAGGTGGTGTCGTCTGCATATCTGAGGTTATTGATATTTCTCCCGGCAATCTTGATTCCAGCTTGTGTTTCTTCCAGTTCAGTGTTTCTCATGATGTACTCTGCATATAAGTTAAATATGCAGGGTGACAATATACAGCCTTGATGTACTCCTTTTCCTATTTGAAACCAGTCTGTTGTTCCATGTCCAGTTATAACTGTTGCTTCCTGACCTACATACAGATTTCTCAAGAGGCAGGTCAGGTGGTCTGGTATTCCCATCTCTCTCAAAATTTTCCACAGTTTATTGTGATCCACATAGTCAAAGGCTTTGGCATAGTCAATAAAGCAGAAATAGATGTTTTTCTGGAACTCTCTTACTTTTTCCATGATCCAGGAGATGTTGGCTAATTTGATCTCTGGTTCCTCTGCCTTTTCTAAAACCAGCTTGAACATCAGGAAGTTCACGGTTCATGTATTGCTGAAGCCTGGCTTGGGAGATTTTGAGCATTACTTTACTAGCATGTGAGACGAGTGCAATTGTGCTGTAGTTTGAGCATTCTTTGGCATTGCCTTTCTTTGGGATGGGAATGAAAACGGACCTTTTCCAGACTTGTGGCCACTGCTGAGTTTTCCAAATTTGCTGACATACTGAGTGCCATCCTCTAATATGCAGGGGCTCAGCTTGCAAAGGTAGAGAATATTTCATCAGATTTCTGTGAAAATATAGCCTCTCTCATGCTACCACTGACTCCCATAGATTTTTACCTCACACACACACAAAAAAAACCCCACCATAGATGCCTTAATCTAAGCCCCTGGAGTTAGTTTCCATCTGTGCCTTTCTACAGAAAATTTGCTTTAGCAACAGAGTTGTGTCAAAAGCTACAGTGTAGATATCCCAACAAACATAAGTACATGAAACAGAAGGGAACAGCTCTGTGCCGAGGCTTCCAGTTTTGCGTTTTTGTTAGCAGCCTATTCTCAGGAAGGGGCTTTCCTGCTGGCTTAGATGGTAAAGAATCTGTCTGCAATACCGGAGACCCAGGTTGAAGCTCTGAGTCAGGAAGATGCCCTGGAGAAGGGAATGCAACCCACCGCAGTATTCTTGCCTGGAGAATTCCATGGGCAGAAGCACCTGGCAGGTTACAGTCCATGGGGTAGCGAAGAATCAGATGCGACTGAGTGGCTAACACTTTCACTTTTCACTATCCTCAAGGAATAATCAAATATTCACATAATTATTTATTTGGCACTTATGAAGAAAATAATATAATAACACTCTCAATATTACTGATTTAAGCACTTGCTATGTGCTCCACTGTGAAAAGTACTTGACATATCTCACTAAATCTTCTTAACGAGACTCTGAACTGTTATTTCTATACTCACTTTAACAGTGGGGGAAAAGACGTCTTAGAAAGTTTGAGATATTGATTCTAACTTAACACAGCTTAGGAGCCGAGGAGGTAGGCTGTCTGACCTAGACTGGAAGTGCTTGAGCAGTATACGCCCTACACCCGTGTACATGGAAGCTGTGGCCTAACTCTAGTGGTCACATCTTTCACCTCTACCATCAGATTGCCTCTGCAAGAGTGCTCACAGTCACATTTATCCAAGACCTCCTCTGTGTTGTCCTGATGAGATGCTACTTTTTAAGTTCTTTAAAATGAACTGAGGGCTGTATGACTGGAGGTCTTAGGAAGAGCAGGGGACTAGGAAATGTTATCTCTCAGACACATGGTAGGAAGAGATTTTCTGGTTCCCCAGCGGTGGTAGAGCTCTGAGTTTAATTCTGTGCCATGAATTGGGAGTGGAAATGACGTATTTCTCCTCTGGGCTAGAAGCATTTAATTATGTGAAATCCTTTGGAATGCTCTGTCCTGCGACAGCAAATTGTAATTTTCCAGATTGCGGCTGCTCTGTTTGTCTCGGTCTCAGCATGAAGACGACAATGATGTTGGACAGAGTTCTCGTCAACCCGCACGTGGGAGAAATAACCCTTGTTCAGCCAAGCCACTGGGATTTGAAATTGTTTCATACCAGAGCATGAGACTGCTGATACAAACGGATGAAGCAAACATTCTCTCCCACAGTCGACAACTAACATTCTGACCAAACAGTTGAGCTTCTGATTTCTTGGCTAAAATGAGGCTACTAAGACCTTTTCATAGGTTTGTTGCTAAGATGAAATGAGATAAAGTACTACACAGAAAATATTACTATACGAGAGGCTTTGTTCCTCTGCAGTGGTTGGGGTTTAGTTGCTAAGTCATGTCCAACTCTTGCGACTCCATGAACTATA
The DNA here is from genome assembly GCA_006410515.1 of Procapra przewalskii. Classification (NCBI taxonomy): domain Eukaryota; kingdom Metazoa; phylum Chordata; class Mammalia; order Artiodactyla; family Bovidae; genus Procapra; species Procapra przewalskii. Next base: position 203,862 of record SJYF01000260.1, read on the forward strand.
GCCTGCCAGTCCTCTCTTGTCCATGGGATCCTCCAGATAAGAATACTGGAGTGGGTTGCCATTTCCTTCCCCAGGGAATCTGCCCAGTCCTGTTCTTTTGCAGTTTCTAGAACTGCATCAGACAGGAATTAATCAGAGTTAGTTCAGGGTAGTTTGTGGTTATTGAAGGGATAAGGCCTTTGAATGTTTTTTATGTTTTCTAACATCGAGCATAATGACCTGGCACTTTTAGAACTTCCCTACATTCCAGTGGTTAAGCTTTTGCACTTCCACTGCAGGAGACACAGGTTTGAGCCCTGGTAGGGCACCCCACTCCAGTGCTCCAGCCTGGAGAATCTCAGGGATGGGGGAGCCTGGTGGGCTGCAGTCCATGGGGTCACACAGAGTCAGACACGACTGAGCGACTTCACTTTCACTTTCCACTTTCATGCATCAGAGAAGGAAATGGCAACCCACTCCAGCGTTCTTGCCTGGAGAACCCCAGGGACGAGGGAGCCTGCTGGGCCACCGTCTATGGGGTTGCACAGAGTCGGGCATGACTGAAGTGACTTAGCAGCAGCAGCAGCAGCAGCAGCAGCAGGGGAACTAAGACCCTATTTCCATATCTTGGATATTGTGAATAATGTGACTATGAACACAGGGGAGCAGACATCTCTTTAGGAGCATGATTCCGTTTCCTCTGGGTATATACCCTGAAGTGGAATTGCTGCATCATACAGTGGTTCTATTTTTAATTTTTTGAGAAAACGCCACACTGTTTTCCATAGTGGCTGTACTAATTTACAGAGAATATAGATTTTGATTCTCAGATTTCAAATTAACAGTCAATAGTCCCTGTCCAACTGATAACTGAAGTTTACAGCTATTTCTTTAAGTATGAATTCAAAAAATATATATCCTTGGATTGTATATTGCAAAACACTCCAACATTAGAAATTATTGTAATCTTGAGATTATTCTACTTACTTAGCCTTGTAAGTCGGAGAAGGCAATGGCACCCCACTCCAGTACTCCTGTCTGGAATATCATATGGATGGTGGAGCTTGGTGGGCTGCAGTCCAAGGGGTCGGTAAGAGTCAGACACGACTGAGTGACTTCACTTTCACTTTTCACTTTCACGCATTGGAGAAGGAAATGGCGACCCACTCCAGTGTTCTTGCCTGGAGAATCCCAGGGACTGGGGAGCCTGGTGGGCTGCCGTCCATGGGGTCGCACAGAGTCGGACACGACTGAAGCGACTCAGCAGCAGCAGTAGCAGCAGCCTTGTAAGTATGCATATAATTTCCTTATAGGTATACTTTTATCCTTGAATGAAATTAAATAGAAAATTATACACATGGACTTTGTCAGCTTAGGCCTTAATCCATTTATTTGTGCTTAGCTGTAATGGTATCAGTCATTATCAACAATTGATCCCAGAAATAGTCAAAGAGGTTCACTTTCATAATACATAAGATTTGCTCATGGTTCCTCCTGTGCATGATCCCATGTGATAAAATCTTTCCCAATGATGCTTTTTAAACAAGGTGTGTGTGATGCTGGCAATCTGTAATAAATAGTTGGTGAGTTTTTAAGTGTATATTTAAAATATACATTAATTCGCTTATACATTGTGATTGAGACTCACACCTCAGGTTGTGGTTCTGTTTTAGAATATGACAGTAGAAAATGTTTCTTTTAGATAAATGCTATATTAATTTCTATCAGACAAAATTTGCATAATTCATTATATATGTTTTTCCATCTGCCAGGAAGTGCCAATTCAAAAATCAAATGGATGATAATGTTACTTTCACCATTCACAGTGACTGGAATTTTTGCATTGCTCTTTAATTTATGGTTTTAATTTCCTGCCATATTCTAATGAGAATTCTTATTGACTATACCTTTTATCTCATGTTAAATCTAAACTGTTTTGTAGTGAGAAGAGTTAGAAGGAAATAAGTGAAATAAAGTTACAATGTCCCAAACACTTTATTTTGCCATTAAGCCATTTTTATGTTAGGTGTTTGGAGAAGGAACTGGCAACACACTCCAGTAGTCTTGCCTGGAGAATCCCATGGACAGAGGAGCCTCGCAGCCTGCAGTCATGGGGTCACAAGACTTGGACATGACTTAGACACTAAACCAGCACCACCACGTTAGATGTTAACATCTGGATATGCTTTCGAAAGACTTGAACCCACTCTATGGTTTAACATTCTGTTAACCTCAAGGCATCTTGACCTCCTGTAAACTTCTCTTACCGAACCATTTTGTGAAATAAAGAAAAATCACAACTGAGAAGAGACAAAATTAATTACTAAAATGGTATTTTCCCTTTCAGTGAGAGAAAGAAAAAGTACCCAGATATATTAGCAATTGATTCAAAATGACCCAGGGTCGGTTCCGTTGAAGAGGTACATTTCACAAATAGAAAAGATGAAAGAAATCCTCTTAGGTTTGACTTTAGAGCTGAGCTTTTGTGACTCAAAGAAAAAGCGTCACAAACTGAGTTGCCAGCTGTTTTGTATCTCACGTGGCAATCGATAACCTAGGTAAACATGAACTCAGAGTAAATCCAGTCTCTTAGTGCCTTCATTTCTGCAGGTCTAAAGAGGCCAATCTTTTCGTTGGGGAGACAAGGCTTGTTTTTATCAGTGCTCTTAATAAAGTGAAACCGCTGCCCCACAGCCCGGCACACTCCCGGTGAAGGTCACCTGTGTCCCCTCCTGTCTTAACCAGTACATGGGGTTGGCTCTCTTCTCTCCTTGACTCCTCTGAGACCCACAGCTACTGAAAACCCACTTTCGGCTCTTGTGAAACACAAACTTCAGTATGCCACAAATACGTGGCATTCTCTCTTGATTAGACACCACCAGTGAGACAATATACAGGTAAAGGGATTGGAATTTTATTTTTCAATGAAATGAGGACTCAAAGATGAGAGCAAAAAAAAAAAAAATCAGCTCTTTAAAACACACTCTAAATCTCTGTCTTTTGATATTTCTAAGAGGAAAATGACATCCGCAAGGTTTTTCTGTAGTTTTCACATAAACAGAACTGATAACACTGCTGCTACTGTCTTCTTTCAAATCTCATAGTTTCTGCCAGCATCTACCGTTCACATCAACAGGCAGCTAGCTACCCACCCAGTTAGTGCAAGTTTCAGGAGAGAGAATTAGCTGTCTTTTGAACTTATCAAGATTTTGCCAAAGTGCAAATAGAAATACCAAACACAAGAAGAATTTGCTGAAATATTTCCTTGAGATTGGTGTTTGAGGTAAAACTCTTGGCACACTTGAAACTGGGAGCTTATTATTGCTCTGATTAGTCATTTGTTAGGTGATGCAATTTGTATTTCCTCCTCCTCTTTCTTCTTCTTCTTCTTCTTCTTTTCATAATGTATGGATTTGGCTTAAGGTAAATTCTGTTATTCAAAGAAATAAAGGTTTTGCTAACATCAACTTTGCTTCCAGTAATAACAGTTTCCTTCATGAAAGCTCTTTTTATTGAATGAAACTCAATGCAGTTAAATAATTACGTATTACCTAATTCTATCTTGGAGAAGGGGTATCTCCTCAGGGCCGCCCCTCCTGACCTTGGACATGGAGTAGCTCCTCTCGGCCCTCCAGCGCCTGTGCAGCCGCCACTCCTCGGACGTGGGGTAGCCCCTCTCTGCCGCTCCTGTGCCGACGCAGCCTGGCACTCTTGGTCACCACCCCTGACCTTTGGTGAGGGGTTGCTCCTCTCTGCCATGCTTCTGCGTGGCCCATCGCAGCTGGTGTGCTTCCGCTATAAATACCCCTCTCAATGTAAGGAGCAGCAGTTGTGCTTTGCTGTAGCAGCCATGATGAGATACCCCACGTCCAAGGTAAGAAAAACACAAGTAAAGTGGTAGGTGTTGTGAGAAGGCATCAAAGGGCAGACACACTGAAATCATAATCACAGAAAACTAGTCAATCTAATCACACTAGGACCAAAGCCTGGTCTAACTCAATGAAACTAAGCCATGCCATGTGGTGCCACCCAAGATGGGCAGGTCATGGTGGAGAGGTCTGACAGAATGTAGGCCAGTGGAGAAGGGAATGGCAAACCACTTCAGTATTCTTGCCTTGAGAACCCCATGAACAGTATGAAAAGGCAAAATGATAGGATACTGAAAGACGAACTTCCCAGGTCAGTAGGTGCCCAACACGCTACTGGAAATCAGTGGAGAAATAACTCCAGAAAGAATGAAGGGATGGGGCCAAAGCAAAAACAATACCCAGTTGTGCATGTGACTGGTGATAGAAGCAAGGTCTGATGCTATAAAGAACAATATTGCATGGGAACCTGGAATGTCAGGTCCATGAATCAAGGCAAATTGGAAGTGGTCAAACAAGAGATGACAAGGGTAAATGTCGACATTCTAGGAATCAGCGAACTAAAATGGACTGAAATGGGTGAATTTAACTCAGATGACCATTATATCTACTATTGTGGGCAGGAATACCTCAGAAGAAATGGAGTAGCCATCATGGTCAACAAAAGAGTCCGAAATGCAGTACTTGGATGCAATCTCAAAAACGACAGAATGATCTCTGTTCTTCTCCAAGGCAATCCATTCAGTATCACAGTTATCCAAGTCTATGCCCCAACCAGTAACGCTGAAGAAGCTGAAGTTGAATGGTTCTATGAAGACCTACAAGACCTTTTAGAACTAACACCCCCAAAAGATGTCCTTTTCACTATAGGGGACTGGAATGCAAAAGTAGGAAGTCAAGAAACACCTGGCGTAACAGGCAAATTTGGCCTTGGAATATGGAATGAAGCAGGGCAAAGACTAATAGAGTTTTGCCAAGAGAACACACTGGTCATAACAAACACTGTCTTCCAACAACACAAAGAAGACTCTACACATGGACAGCACCAGATGGTCAACACCGAAATCAGATTGATATATTCTTTGCAGCCAAAGATGGAGAAGCTCTATACAGTCAGCAAAAACAAGACCAGGAGCTGACAGTGGCTCCGATCATGAGCTCCTTATTGCCAAATTCAGAGTTGAATTGAAGAAAGTGGGGAAAAGCACTAGACCATTCAGGTATGACATAAATCAAATCCGATATGATTATACAGTGGAAGTGAGAAATATATTTAAGGAACTAGATCTGATAGACAGAGTGCCTGATGAACTATGGATGGAAGTTTGTGACATTGTATAGGAGACAGGGATAAGACCATCCCCATGGAAAAGAAATGCAAAAAAGCAAAATGGCTGTCTGAGGAGGCATTGCAAATAGCTGTGGAAAGAATAGAAGTGAAAAGCAAAGGAGAAAAGGAAAGATATAAACATCTGAATACAGAGTTCCAAAGAATAGCAAGGAGAGATAAGAAAGCCTTCCTCAGCGATCAATGCAAAGAAATAGAGGAAAAGAACAGAATGGGAAAGACTAGAGATCTCTTCAAGAAAATTAGAGATACCAAGGGAACATTTCATGCAATGATGGGCTCGATAAAGGATAGAAATGGTATGCCCAAAATTCTCCCAGCCAGGCTTCAGCAATATGTGAACCATGAACTTCTAGATGTTCAAGCTGGCTTTAGAAAAGGCAGAAGGAACCAGAGATCAAATTGCCAATATCCGCTGGATCATGGCAAAAGGAAGAGAGTTCCATAAAAACATCTATTTCTTCTTTTTTGACTATGCCAAAGCCTTTGATTGTGTAGATCACAATAGACTGCGGAAAATTCTGAAAGAGATGGGAACACCAGACCACCTGACCTGCCTCTTGAGAAATCTGTATGTAGGTCAGGAAGCAACAGTTAGAAGTGGACATGGAACAACAGACTGGTTCCAAATAGGAAAAGGAGTACATCAAGGCTGTATATTGTCACCCTGCTTATTTAACTTATATGCAGAGTACATCACGAGAAACGCTGGGTTGGAAGAAGCACAAGCTGGAATCAAGATTGTTGGGAGAAATATCAATAACCTCAGATATGCAGATGACACTACCCTTATGGCAGAAAGTGAAGAGGAACTAAAAAGCCTCTTGATGAAAGTGAAAGAGGAGAGTGAAAAAGTGGGCTTAAAACTCAACATTCAGTCAACGAAGATCATGACATCTGGTCCCATCACCTCATGGGAAATAGATGGGGAAACAGTGGAAACAGTGTCAGCCTTTATTTTTTTGGGCTCCAAAATCACTTCAGATGGTGACTGCAGCCATGAAATTAAAAGACGCTTACTCCTTGAAAGGAAAATTATGACCAACCTAGATAGCATATTCAAAAGCAGAAACATTACTTTGCCAACAAAGGTCCATCTAGTCAAGGCGACGGTTTTTCCAATGCTCGTGTATGGATGTGAGAATTGAACTGCAAAGAAAGATGAGTGCTGAAGAATTGATGCTTTTGAACTGTAGTGTTGGAGGACTCTTGAGAGTCCCTTTGACTGCAAGGAGGTCCAACCAGTCCATCCTAAAGGAGATCAGCCCTGGGTGTTCTTTGGAAGGACTGATGCTAAAGCTGAAACTCCAATACTTTGGCCACCTTATTGGAAGGTTGACTCATTGGAGAAGACTCTGATGCAGGGAAGGATTGGGGGCAGGAGGAGAAGGGGACGACAGAGGATGAGATGGCTGGATGGCATCACTGACTCAATTGACATGAGTTTGGGTAAACTCCAGGAGTTGGTGATGGACAAAGAGGCCTGGTGTGCTGTGATTCATAGGGTCCCAAAGAGTCGGATGCAACTGAGTGACTGAACTGAACTGAACTGAATTCTATCTTGTCATTAAAAATAAAGAACCTTCTACTTCTTCTGAAATACATACAGTTTTTTTCCTGTCACCTCTGCTCAGCTAAATGGTGGCAAGTTCCAAGTTCCTCACATCTGCTCCCAAGTACATCCCTGGTTACCCTGCTCTTCATGCTAGATACTATCTTAGTATGGACTTCAGAAGTACCGCCTAATTTCTTGGGCTTCCCAAGTGACTCAGTGGTAAAGAATCCACCTGCCAACGCAGGAGACTCAGGGGACACAGGTTTGAGAGTATCTCCTGGATGAGGAAATGACATTCCACTCCAGTATTCATGCCTGGAAAATCCCATGGAGAGAGGAGACTGGTGGAGTATATGGGGTCTCAAAGAGTCAGACATGACTGAGCAAGCATGCACGCCTGATTCCTTAAGATGTAGATGTTTGGTAGCCACAAGGGTGTTGCTGCTGCTGCTGCTGCTGCTAAGTCACTTCAGTCGTGTCCGGCTCTGTGCGACCCCATAGATGGCAGCCCACCAGACTTCCCTGCCCCTGGGATTCTCCAGGCAAGAACACTGGAGTGGGTTGCCATTGCCTTCTCCAATGCATGAAGTGATAAGTGAAAGTGAAGTCGCTCAATGGTGCCCGACTCTCAGCAACCCCATGGACTGCAGCCTACCAGGCTCCTCCATCCATGGGATTTTCCAGGCAAGAGTACTGGAGTGAGGTGCCAGTGCCTTCTCAGAAAATGACTATACTCCACTATAAAATAAAACACATTTATTTATTTTTTTCTGAAGTCAGTGCAGTCTTCCCCGGTGGCTCAGTGGTAAAGAAACTGCCTGCCAGTGTTGGAGACGTAGGTTCGTAGGTTCAATCCCTGATCTGGGACGATCCCACACGCAATGGAGCAGCTAAGGTCAGACACCAAAGCTGTTGAACTCATGCTCTAGAGCCCCAGGGCCACAATGCGAGCCCACGTGCCACAACCCACTGCAGCCTGCTCCCCCGGGGGCCCCCGCTCTGCCACAAGAGAAGCCACTGCAATGAAAAGCCCGTACACGACTGCAGAAAAGCCCTCGCAGCAGCGACGAGGACCCAGCACAGTCAAAAATAAAGAAAATAAGACCGTACAACAAATAAATAGCGCCATTGTGAGGGTTGTGTATCGTGGGCAGAATGAATGCTTAGGGTGAGTTTATGATAAACTAGGAGGAATTGAAGGTATTGTGATGGAAAATTATTTCTAATTCATAATAAGTAACCATTGAGGAGACAATGGGAGGAGCTGGAGCTTCGTGAGACGCACAGATGAAGGTAATTGAGAGCGGATATTTACACAGTGCATATGCTGTGCCAGGTGCTATCCTAACCCCTTTTACGTCGGCTTACTTGTGTAAGGCACACAATAACCCTAAGAACTAGTGCCATAACTATTCTCGTTTCACACAGGCAAACCCTGAAGTCCAGACAGATAAAGTAAACAAACAAATAAGGGATGGAATTTGGGTTCAAACTCGGGAAGCCTCACTCAAATTCGCCCGGTCATCCACTGCCCTGCCCTTCTTATGTGTCACCTGGGTTATAAAACTAGACAAAATAAGAGGTAGACATTGCAGAAGTCGGGGCCAAATAATTAGCAGTAGCTAAGGTTCTGGGAACCGGAATAGGCAGAGCAGGAAAGATACAGCCTTGTGCAGCGTGAAGGCTGTTTCAGCCTGGCTGCGCTGTGTCCGGGCAACACGGGCAGAGGTGTCCGTGGAAAGTTAAAAGTTGCTGGTGGCGTGAGAAGGAAGCGCTAAATGAGGCGCAATGAAAGAAACAAAAGAGCGATAATCCTGCGCCCTGGGACTAGCCTCTGGCAGAGACCCGCACTCTCCACTTCTGCAAACGAACCAATATCTGCTAATGGCTTCGCATCCACGGTCGCGGGTAACGTTTCTACTCTCCTCTTTCCCCTTGATCTGCTCAATTAATATTTTCCTTTTCCTAGGCTCTCCTTCCCTACTCTCAGCCCATACTATATTCTTTTTCCAGATGTGTGACAACCACGTCTTGGCCTCTACACAGATTTCAGACTAATTTGTTTCATGGCTCTGTGTTCTCTTTTTTTGCTGATACCGGAGGATTTTAGAAGTCTAAGGAGACTTCCATGGAAGCTGCTCTGTGGTAACTTGAGTTCCAAGTTGGAGAATAAATGTCCTGGCAGCTTTGCGGACTCAAGTACTTCCTGGAGTCCGGGGCCAAAATGGGAAATGCAGCTGAGGCAGATGTTCTGGACTTCGGGTTGCCTTCTTGGGTATAAAAGCGGAGAGAGTCAGAGCAGCGAAGGCTCTTTGCAAAGCCAAGCCAGGGGAAGTGATGGCAGCCGCCCTTACACATGCATTTCTGTGTACTCACTGCCCAGGCCGTTAGGATTATTCTGGCAACGGTTTGAGAAGTGGCAGCTTATTTGATAACTAATAAGTCAAAGAGGAAAAGAGAAGGAAGATGTATTACTATAGACAACAGAAAATGTAAGCCAAACTCTCCTGCTGGAATCCTGTGTGGGCTTGAAGGATCTTGTTCAAAAGAAATGGATTCACCCATAATAAATTATCTTAAAACATCAAGACAAAGGTGTGCTTTTCAGGAACAGATGGAAAAGCATAGCCATTCCAGTAATGTTTCTTTCCAATGAGCTAAGTACCTAGTTAAGGACTGCCCAGGGGCACTAGTGGTAAGGAACTTGCCTGCCAACGCAGGAGACATAAGAGATGCGAGTTCAATCCCTGGGTGGGGAAGATCCCCTGGAGGAGGGCATGGCAACTGACTCCAGCATTCTTGCCTGGAGAATCCCATGGACAGAGGAGTCTGGTGGGCTACAGCCCACAGGGTCGTGGAGAGTCAGACGTGACTAAAGCCACTTAGTACACACGTACCTGAAGTGAAGTCGCTCAGTCATGTTCGACTCTTTGTGACCCCGTGGACTGTAGCCCACCAGGCTTCTCTGTCCATGGGATTCTCCAGGCAAGAATACTGGAGTGGGTTACCATCTCCTTCTCCAGGGGATCTTCCCGACCCAGGGATCAAACCCAGGTCCCTGGCATTGGAGGCAGATGCTTGAACCTCTGAGCCACCAGGGAAGCCTAGTTCTTGTTAACTTTTATCAATCAAACCACGTCAATATAAAATACTATATTTCTGAGACCACCAAATCCCAATATAGAAAAAAAAATTTATAGTCTCTTAACTCATTTAATATGCATAAATTCAGTTTTCAGCACATTGCTTAATTTTAGCTCTTATTTTGTAAGATAAAATACATATTTTCTGAGGAATACTTAGAGAAGGAATTTCCCAGGTTTTTATTTTTCTTGGCTTTTTAAGCACAGAGTTTTCCCAACTGAATAATTGTACCTATTTTGTGAGAATAATTTCATCAGTCAGTAATTTAAAATTGTGGTCCTGTAGATAGCATGCTTAAAACTTGGGGGAGAGTGGATACCTGTACATGTGTGGCTGATTCCCTTTGCTTCTCATCTGAAACTGTCACAGCACTCTTAATTGGCTATATCCCAATACAAAACAAAGAGTTAAAAGTAGAAAAAAAAATATATATAAGAAGAATACATGAAACAGTCAGTTAAGCTAATGTTAGCTAATGCTAATGGTAAACAGCTGCCACCTTGCTTGTCTCTAGAGATAGTGAGCAATCCCGGCTTCCCGGCGCCCCTGGTCTGGCCCAGGGCTAGTGGACTGACAGGACCGAGGTGCCCGGTTGATGCCTCAGCTGTGGACATGGAGAGGGAAAGGTTGGGGGTGCAAGGCTAAAATCTTGTTTTTTCCCTTTAAAAGAGAACAAATGCCCTGAATACACAATGAGGATTCCAGCACTGCACCGCCAAAAATATGCCACTAAAAGAAACATTTCAAATTCTAGAATATTCTAAAGTATCCATAACAATTTGGGGGATGGTATTCTTGAAAAAGCCCTGTTGATTGCATGTTGTTCTGTTATATTTCTAAGCAGCACCTCATTTCATTCTCATTTATCTTGGCTTATAAGATAAATTACAAAGTCTACCTATTTTGACTAGATAACAGTATTTCACATACTAGGAGTGTATATTTGCAATTCATTATTTATATAGAATTTTGTTTATCTCAGATTGAGTTTGTCTGTAGCATATCATATTATCTTAACAGTAGTCCCAAGGTGTAGCCAGGCAGGTATTATCAGCTCCTTTTTATACTAAGGAAGGAAACTGTTACTTGAGAAAGGCATCAGATGGTACTCTCTGCATGGCAGGGAGAGATAGACCCTGCACCTTCTGATTGATCCAACCAATGGATCAAACATGCTACCTTCACAGTTTTTAAAGTGAAATCTCACCTTTAATTCATGAGAGTTGCCTGAGGAAGACAGAGTGAAGATGGCTGGAAAAGAATCAGGCTGAGATTTCAACTGTCATATTGTGTGCTGGGAGGCTGATTCTCCAGGCTTCCATGTGGGGAAAGGGTGCTCCTTCTGTCCTCCCTACCCCACCCACCCCCCT